>SNQJ01S0037858.1:75211-95895 GCA_010110895.2 Picea sitchensis
GGTCCGAAAAGATGTTTAAAATGTGTGCTCAGATCTACGACCATCCCATCAACGCATAATCGGATGGTCCACAGGAGATTTTGGACCCCTCGACTGTTCTACCTTTAACGGGGGGGGTCTGACATGATGTTTAAAGAACACGACCAAATCAATGGTTGATCCAGCTTCATCCAGATCAATGGTTAGCAAGGGATCCTAGACCCCCTCGACCATTCAAACTTTAACGGTGGGGTGGGGGTCCGGAATGAAGAAAATTCCAAGCGAGCCCCATCCCAACGCGACATCACCTCATTGCATCCTAACCCCCGCTCTCCAAACATTTACCGCCTACCATTTTTACAACTCACCACCACAATCCCAAGGTATCACATCTCACAACCACCCTCTCCAAGTTCCATGTTACAACCCTGTCAGCACATCCCATCCGTCTAACCATTACAGGTCATATCTTTCCCGTTTGCCCCTCAATCACCAATATACACATCGACCAGAGACACACATCATACGTCTTTCATCTTTCCCTCTCATGCTCTAAACAACCCATTGGCCATTTATGACTGGCCACATACTCGTTGTTCATCTGACCTATCCTTTTTCACCCAATGGATACCCATTACTCAAATTCAACCTCGTTTCGGTCAGTTCCCATTCCATTCACACTCCCTGCATATCAGAGACTCATTTTCCTTCGCCTCTGCAACACCTCATCCAACTAGATTTTTTCGCCTACTAACGTGTGTTCAGTGTGCATGTATCAGTGGAAATCAATGGCGCCCAAAAGAAAAAAGTCAAATGCGGAGGAAAATCCTTTTCTCCCACCTTCGGTCGATCTCGATCGGTTCCCATTAGCAGACAAAGACTACTTGATTTCAAAAACTAGGTCTGATTTTGATTTTGCCGAGCTACAGTCATGGTTTAAAGACACCTTCATCGATCAGAGCGATGAAATTGGGCTCTGGCAGTCAAATTTCCCCTGTATCTTTTTCCCCATATCTATCATTTCCTCGAATTCGCTCTCAAATTCCAAGCGCACTACCTCCATGATCAAAGAACCATAGTGTCTTCGACCAGAGAAACCTTTTTCCTAATTACACCCGAGGCCATTGATAAAATGATGCAGGTACCGAGAGCCGAACCCCATTCTCCCCTTACACTTGAAATTATGACATAAATGTATCAGAACTTATCATTTCCCCAAAGAGCACAAATCTTTAAGCTTTTCCTCCTTCAAGACGCCCAATTCCCTAAAAAGAATCCTCCCTACCATTCTTCCATATTTTTCGAAAGGGGAAACCAGATTATCTCCACAATGTGTTTCTTTCTTATTTACTTCTCAGATGAATGGGTGGATGAACCTATCTTAGGTTTCCTGTCCATTTTCTCTGTTGAAGAGAAAGTCGACACCCATTTCGACTATGACAGTTTCTTGGCTGAGAACCTGCATGACCAGCTGGAAAATTTCCCTACAGAAGGCATGTTTGGGTATTCTTCAATACTAGCCTACATGTTCATGTTCTATCAAGCAAAGAAATTTTCCTTTCACATGCAAAATATGGACAAGGAAGGAAAACCTCAAGAAGTCACTTTATGGATGTCGTTGTTTAGGAGAAGCTCCACTGAGTTCACTTTTAAACAATTCATTGAGTTGTTTTATCACCCAGTTGTAGGCATGCTTAGTGGAAGACCTGAGTCGAGGATAAACGAGGAGATCCAAATATTTATGCACCTTTCGGATCTCGCAAAGACTGGGGATTGGTTTCTATACGAGAATCACACAGAAATCAGAGTGTATGGGTGTGAACTATCTCCATACAAGTTGCCCAAGTATGTGCATGTTCGAATATTCGCACTTGAGTATATTCATTAGATGATAAACTTAGATGACATCCATTTTGTGTCTCTGAAGAAAAAACAACAAATGAGGATCAAAGGAAAAATAGGACCGTTTATCTGCAATAGTCGAGCTGTCGGGGAAGAGGCAGATAAATTATTGAAGGAAATGAAATTCAGCACCAGTTTTATTTGGTGATATGACCCCAGTGGGATCATTGCAGAGATGAGATCCAAGAGCAAAAGTTCACCTTATGCCCACACACTCAAACCAGAAATTGAAAAGTATGTAAACCAGACAGAGTGGGAAGCAAACACTCTGGTAGATACAGAGCCACAAGAATCTCCTTCAGTCTCTTTTTCATTTACTACCACTCCATAGGTACCCAAGGAAAAAATGCCAAGAAAGGATGATTCACCTTCAATCACTAAGGTATCAGCAGAATATTTTCAGGTATACAACAAGAAACCCCAAACCACTCATGCTACTCACATGTCTAGTGAGGAAGAGCCCTACTCTGCCATAGCGATTGAAATAAGACAGCAGGTGGTTTCAACTTGTTCTTCAAATAAGCAGACAGAGATAGCTATGACCACCTAAACTCCACAAGGATCTGTACATCTAAGCATTTTTGAAAAATATGAAATGATTAAAAAGAAGAACCAGACACTGGCCAACAACACCTACTCTCAGTTTTGGAAGCAAACTTCCACAACACAACATCGATTGTTGTTATCCTTTGACACATAGAAAGGAAGAATGCATCTGGTATTTCTGCAAGAACAAGTGTCTCAACCCAAAGAGATCACTGATTACAAGAGGTCAACTATTGTTTTTGACACCAAACAAGTCCATCTAGCTGACCAGATGGACTTGCACAAACAGACTGGAGAAATGGTTTTCTCCACATTGGCACATGCTTTCTCTACAACATCAAATTTATAGGTGTCTTTAAGCAATGTTCAGACCCAATTGAAATTGAAAAAGATATCCTATTTTGCAAAGGATAACATAATAAAATCCTTAGAGGAGTTGGTGCTCAAGATTGGGTATGATCCCTCAAATGTAAAAAAAACAGAGGAAATGTTGAAGAAAAAGAATGCTGACATTACATCTTTGAGAAAACAACTGAAATTTCCACCAATAGAGGTTTCGCAAGCTAAAGAAATAGTTGAGGCAGAAAACGAGAAAGAAGAATTTTTGAAACTTATCATGCAGTAGAACGCACAACTTAGGGAAATTGAGGCAGAGTTGGAAAAGTTATTGAAAGAGAAGGAACAATTGACCCCGATGGAAGTCATTCCATTGAGTGCAGTTCCCATTGCAGAAGTCAATAAAAAAACTGTGCCAACAACCACTACAATAGAAATTCCATCAGCAGCTCCATTGACAACAGTGGAAAAAACTATGGAACTAGAAAAGTCCATGGAGGAAATGACTCTGTAGGGAACAAAGATCAATAGGCTGAAAATGGAGATTGAAATTCTACAGGAACTCAAGTCTTCTTTCCAAACAAGATACAATATTGAGAGACAAGTATCAGAGAAACTCAAGCAGGAAATACAATAGCTCCAGAAACAAATAGTGGAAGGAAAGACATTAGCTGAGGCTAAGGAAAATATCTAGATAGATATCTCGAAATCCATAAATGAAATTTGGCCCATGGTGCAAATCATGTTTGAGCAACATGATTTGGTTTTAAAGAGTGGGCAGGCCATTGACAGGATAAGAAAAGATCTGGGTGAGATGCCCTCGACAACCAACGAGATCATCAAGTTTTTGAATTCAAAAACCAAGGAAGAGCTTGAGGACCTAAAAGTTGAAGACATGACAAAAACTATCCTTGAAGTCAAAAGAGTGTTGACCAAGAGAGGATTAATGCTGCAGTTGGAGGAGAAATCTCAAAACATGGACATTGGGGTTCATAGATTTTTTAGCAAGATTGAATCCTTACAGAAAAAGGGTCTTCCTGATCTACGTGTCCTAAATGATAAATTAATTACTTTGTCCGATTACAAGAAAAATATCACTACCATGGCCAAATATAGTTCCAAGTTTTCAGGGATACAAGACATCATCACAGGCAAAGAGTTCTTGGAGACTCTACAGCATGACCTCAGCATACAACATGAAATCAAGTACATCTTCCTGATCAAGTCAACTTTTTCTAAATACACCGAGATGGACAAAGTCTACCGTTGACTATTGAAAGTTACCATCCCAAGCACACAAATATGGGATGAACTATGCGAATTGATTGAGTAAAGGTAAAGCCTCGTCCAGCTCAGCATCCAGCACAGTTAAAGTCATTTGAATGACTCACCAACGGTCTTCCCCAAAATCAACATGAGAGATTCGACACATCATCATCAGTTACTACATTTCTGCATTTTGTTAGCTAGTTAGTTAGACTCAGACTCTATCACGTCCTGATCATTAATGACAGGGTCGTTTGTAATTTTTATTATAAATATTTCCAACTTAGAAGTATTGAGGGTTGTTGATCTTTACGCCCAAGCAAGCTCTAATCCCTGTAATTTTTATCAAGAGGTTATTCCAGTAATACAAAGAGAAGTTTCACAAGATTCCTGCGTGTTAATTGTTGGTGAAGTTTCCTCTGTCTGCATAGATGTTTTTTCCTTCTCAGTTATCATATTGTCTTTCTAAATGTAATCTTTAAAAGAAGTTAAAGTTGCAGAATTTTCCATTGTGTACTCTGTTCTTAATCTTTTATAGATTCAAATGTTTTTCTTCTGATGTTATAAAAAATAATTTTTTAAATTCTTTTTTGTTTTAATTGATATCTCACCTTTGTCAGCAATACACCATTTTATTCCTAAAGAATCCAGCATTAGCACTATCTCGCCCTATAAAACAAATCTCATAAAAGTTGTCTTTAACCTCTATCTTTTTAAAACAGACCCCATATCCCAATGGAAGCGTAAGTGATGTTCATCCATTTCATTTAAAAACAATACAAACAACTCGGTTATATTCTTTCTAACTAGCCTAAAATCTTGAAAATCCAAACAAATCTAAAACTCACAGAGAGATCCCTCTCTGAAATTGGTAGGGCTAGCTCCCAGTTTCAAAGCGGTTGGTTAAGGTTACCTCTGATAAATTTCTTCTTACCTCACAACAACCTTTGGGAATTTACAAAGTGATAACAGGATGCACAGTTGCTATCCATTAGAAATGTTGATGATCACTTCACTGAGATAGTTTAGTTTCTATCAACAGGAATATCACCTAGTGAATACACAGTCACCCAGAAGAAACAACTAGTAGTGCGTGCTGTAGATTTTTCACTTATAGCTGGACAAATATACAACATGGGACCTGATGAGATCCTGAGGATATGTGTCATGGAAGCAGAAATACCACTGATTTTAGCATAAGCTCATGACGACATCGCAGACAGACAAAGAAACAACAAAAAAGGTTCCTAGAGTTGGCCTCTGTCGGCCTACTTTACATAGAGATGCTAAAGATTACTACAAAGCCTGGGATGTGTGCCAAAGAGTTGGGAAACCGTCCATAAGAGATGACATGCCCAAAGATCCTCATGAGTGATCAAGGTACACATTTTATTAATAAGACTATTGAAGCCTTGACTCATGAATTTGAAGTTCACCACCAGAAGATCACTCCTTACCACCCACAAGTGACCGAGAGGGTCGAAGCTTTCAATAATATCCTGGAGACAACACTGACGAAGATTTGTAGTGTAAACAAAGATGACTGGGATTTGAGAGTACCAACAATATTATGGGCCTATAGAACCACTTTCCAGAAGCTGACAATGAAAACCCCCTTTAAGTTGGTTTATGGCCTAGAAGCAGTTGCACCCATGGAATATTTAGTCCCCAGCTTAAGAATTGCAACCTTTACAGATATGGATGACACTGACACTGTTCAAGAGAGGCTCGCACAGTTGGTCGAACTAAAGGAAGACAGATTTATTGCATAATTCCATCAACAAGTTCAAAAGGAATGAGAAAAGGCCTACCATGAAAGGCATATCAAGAAAAAAACATTTAAGCAAGGAGATATGGTACTGATATACGATAGAAAGTTCATGAAGCATCCAGGTAAGTTCAGAACACATTGGATGGGACCGTATGAGGTTGTCTACTTCACAGAAGGAGAAGTTGCCCAGTTGAAAACTTTGAGTGGAGAATGGAATGCAGGATTGGTGAATGGGAGATTCTTGAAATTGTACTATGACAACTAGCTGCCTCACATATCTTGGTAAAATAGAAGGAGAAGGGTCTAGGTACCAGGTGCAGTTGAAACTGGGTACTAGACATAGAAATGACAGTCTGCACACAATGGGGAGGACTAGAGAAGAAAGCACAGACTGCACTTCATAGTGTGCAATGAAGAAAAGAAGAAGGTTCAGATCAGAGTGCCTTAGGATGAGTCACAGGTGAGTGTTGGGGGCATGTTGGCCCTTGGTTATGGAAGTAAGAAAATATTATAGAAGAAAAGATGAAATGAGAACTACGCGGAAGACACATTGACTGATACTAGGTCGAAGTGAGAAAAAGAGCAGAAAAGATGGAGCAAAGTAAGAGAAAGAAAGCCATTGGATGAGGAGACTGAGGAAGACAAATCAACAAGGAATATGGATCATGGACAACTCAGCAAGAGAAAAAATCCATCGGTAGATGATTTGGATCACCTCGCGGGAAATAAGGAAAGACAGGCTGGAGAAGCCCTGAAAAGTGGGTCAAGTTGACCTAGGGTTTTAGACACCTAGGGTTTTGGTATCTAGGGTTTTAGACACCTAAGATTCGGAATAAGGTTGTCGGTGAGATATTGTATTGTACAAATAAAGGTCAAGAGGACCTAGGATGGGGTTGTCATTAATTTGATTATGTAATAAGGAGTGATTCTTGTTATTGCTGAGAGAAGAGTATTGTGTGGCAAGGGAATTCTGTGTTGTAAGATATTCAGATTGGTGCAAAGATCAACCCTGCAACTAGCTGCACAGAGAAGGGAGATAGATTAAAGAGAGAAGGAGAGAGATCTGCAAGCTAAGAGCGCAAATAGAACTATAAGCTTTCACCTAATATATTATAAAGCACAGTTCTATGGACGTATACCTAGGGAGAGGGTGAACCACATATATCCTATTGTTGTGTATGGTTGATGTCGTGTTCTTTATGTTGTTACTCTCATGATGCATTAATATGTTAGATATAATATATAACTATGAGAAGTAGGTTTATGTTTGGGATAGAATAATCTGATCTCCATGCGTGATTTCCTTGATCCCACTTGCATTTCCTCTAGTTGTATACACCTGTGTCCTACAACCCCCTATTGCTACTTCAGGTGAGACTGCATCTTCTTCGCAGGTGTTGCCGAAAGGGCTAGTAGTTAGGGTTTGTTGGTGTGCTATTAGAACTGAACCCTGGGTCTGCCTCTGTGCCAACAATCCTTCTGTCAGACTGTGTGTGCTCATATCAACATGAGTCTATAGGAAATATCGTCCATAGGGGTACCTTGGGCTAACAGTTATGTCTCCATGGTCAGACCCTCCATGATTTATATTTATGGACAGAGTTGAGGTATCAGCTACTAGTCCCTCTTTTCTTAATTAATCTCTCCTCGGGATCAGGGTGAGGCTTAACGCCTAGGGAGAGGCCACATGTTGCTCTCATATTTGTCGTTATATAAGAATGTGATTGCGGTGCCATCATAAGAATTTTGGATCCACACCACTTTTGAGCCCAAAATTCACCACCTTCCACCACGTATATCTTCCACTATACCATGGTTTCAATTACGGGACCACTCAATTTTTTTGTCATTTGAGCATGTTGCATCCCCGCAATGAAACATGGTCATTGATCGGGTCATGATCTACGATCTGGGTGCACCTACTAAATTTAGTACCACCGCTAAATTTTATCCACCCACAAATTTTAGGATCCATTAAATTTGTTCTTTAGGGAGGGTGCTACTTTTGGCTCTGAATACTAACACCTCCTAGAGGACGATCTCCCAATGCTGACGTGGTAGCCTGACATCACTATGATGATGTGTTGTGGAAAGGAGGGTGACACACGTCACTTGGAAACAGGAAAATGATATGCCCAAAGGTGCTTGGACTGAGTGCCATGTGTCAGCGCTAGATGGAAAGGTGGCGAAAGAACTAAAACTCCCCAGGAAAAACACTTCGAGAATTTTCAAACAAGGAGGGAGCGAGAACGCCAAATCTCCGAAGTTCGGAGCAGATCTGAGTTGCTAGATCTCAGAGGACACACAACAAAGATCCATGCACTCCATGGGAATGTGTTCCAGAGGAAACCAAAGAGAGGAGGATGAAACTCCCGAAGCCTGAAGTCCTGAAGCAAGCTACCATCATTAGATTTGGATGGACACGCAACAACGATCGATGGACTTTGGAAGAAAACACTTCTGAGGAAAACATGAGTGAGGAGGATAAAACTCTCGAAGCCTGATGTCTTGAAGCAAGATGCCATTGTTAGATTTATATGGAAACGTGACAATGATCGATGGACTTCGAGAGAAAACACTTCTGAGGAAAATGGGAGTGAGGAGGCTGAAACTCTCGAAGCCCGAAGTCCCAAAGCAAGCTACCACCATTATATTTGGATGGACACGTGACAATGATCAGTGGAATCCAGGAGGAAACATTCCAGATGAAAGTGAGAGGGGATAAGATGAAACTCCAAAATATTGAAATCCCAAAGTAAATCATGACCGTGCGATGGAGAAGGATGCGTGGTGCTTGATATGCAACTTCGGGGATTCTGTCTGGTGATAAAATTTGTGAAACTTTATAATTCCAAATGCCCGGGGGCCTCTAATATGAAATTCACAGGGGATATACACCGTTGAAAAATGAACCTACCTATTCGCTTACTTCGAGCCCACAATCGACTACTTTGAGTGATGTGCTTTTTTCTCATGGCTGCTCCCTATGTAAACAAGGACTTGGATGACTTGTTGTGGGATCAGGAAAAAAAATGACCAGTAATTTGAGAAAAATGATGATGAGTGCTCGTCCTTCCTTGAGAAAAACAGAAAAGCTTCGGGCCGAGACTTGGTCAGGAAAGACACCAACAGAAACCAAGTCTTGAGCAAAGGGGGAACATGACTTTATTAGTCACAGGGAAAGATTCTAAGACTTGATGGTGTGGAAGAGAGATAAATATGAGGCAAGGTTACATACTTAGGTATTAACAACAAAAACCTACGACTCTTGACAACATGTGATAACATTGACTCCATAGGGGATGGCATGCTCCCTGTGAGCTGCAAAGAAAGGGCAATTCCAGTGCCTTAGCTTTTGGGTCATGGAGTCTCTTATTCAAAATAGAAATAAAAAGGAAGTGGTAATTACAATGGTTGAAATCCTATCACGACTTAAACAAAATACCTTTTCAGAAAGTGCCCATTGACTGGGCCACCAAAAACTTCAGAATCCTCCAAGTTTTGCAACTTATAAGTGTTGTTTGAAAATACCTCAGAAATATTGAAGGGACCAATCCATAAGTCTTTGAATTTACCATGTTTTCCTTTGTATTGCTTGGGGGAATCACACTTGAGCACCATATCCCCCAGCTGAAAATATTCCTTGCTTTCCCTCTTGTCAAAGGTTAGTTTTATTTTCTGCTGATGATCCCGCACTTTATCAAGTAACTTCTCCCTGGTCTGTTGTACTTCTACCAGATGTTGTATCCTCATGGACATATCATTGGGTTATCCTTGGTAGTACTGGAGGAAATTTTACATAGGAAAGGAGAGTTGAGTAGGAAAAATAGCCTCAAACCCATACACAAGCTGAAAAGGGGAAATTCCCAGTGACCTTTTGGTTGTAATCTTGTCGTCCCATAATGCAAATTTCAGCTTTGAGTCCTGCGCTTTCTTATTGTATTATAACAATTTCTTGATGATCTTTATGAGACTCTTATTAGAGGACTCTACTAAACCATTTCCTTGGGGGTAGTAGGGAGTGGAATGGATTAATGTAATTCCCTATTGTTCACAAAACTTGATTAATGGTTCAACTTTGAAGGAGGCAACATTGCCAGTAACAATCCTGCTAGGACAACCAAATCTGGGCACAATATCTTCAAGGAAGCTAATGATTACCTTGTAGGAGGAACTCCTTGTAGAGATGGCTTCTATACATTTGGTGAAATAATCAGTGGAAGTCTAAATCCACCTATGCTGACCACTTGAGGCTAGATGGAATTATCCAATGAATTCAAGACCCCACTGCTGAAAAGGTCCAGAAACCACCACAGGTTTCAAAGGCAAATATTTGAGTTGTTTCTTTCTAGAAAATTTTTGGAATTTGACACAAGCTCTAATCTTTTCAAAAACATCAGTAACAAGGCTAGGCCAAAAATACCCAACTCTAAGGATCTTATAAGCTCTGGTCCTCCAAAAATGATGGCTTGCACATAAGCTGTCATGTATATCAACTATTTATTTTTGAGCCTCTTGTGGGTCCATACATCTTAAAAGGACTCCAAAGGGATCCTTCTAGTAAAAAACCTGATCAATGAGACAATATTTGATTTCTTTGAGTTTCAAATCTCTTACCTTGTTCTTGTCTAGACCATCAAGAGGCCTCAACCTCTGCAGAAAATATATGATGTCTTTATACCAGGTGCATCATGTCAGGTTGAGGATGACATGAGAGCCTTTGTCATCAATCTCAACTTGTTGATATTATGAGTTTATTTTCATGAAATTAACCCCCAAAACCTAGCATTTTGATTCAGCCAACACCCTGGCCAAACCATGGCCTTTCACCAATTTAGTTGGCTTTATTTCAAGGTCAAATTCCAGAATTTTAGCAATCCATTTGCTTCTCTTCCCATCTATGTTAGGTTGGATCAATATCTCTTTCACTGAGGCTGAAGGGACATATGAAACAATCTTTGAATGCATAACATATACTCTCAAATCCTTGAGGGATTTGACCAAAGCATAAGCCTTCTTTTCCATGATATCATATCTTATCTCTGCATCCCTCAGCGCTCTGCTGAAAAAGGAAATAGGCTGCTCTAACCCCTCTGTATTTTTCTGTAGCAAAAAAAAAAACAATGTATCAAAAAAGGCAAAGGAAAAAATCAGAAATTCCTTAGACTAGTCAGGGCTGATGAGCACAGGTGCTTTAGTCAAATCCTTTTTGATTTAGTCAAAATAATATCGATCTTCAGAAATCCATTTCACCTTGTTTCCTTTTCTAAGCATGGATGTAATGCTCTTAACCAACTCAACAAAATTAGAAATGAATCTTCTCAGAAAAATGATTTTACCCAAGAAAGACTGAACCTCTTTCTTAGATCTGGGAAAATATAAGGCCTGGATGGCCTCTACTATGCTTGGATCAATTCTTACTCCTTCTGCTGACACAATATGCCCTAATAATTTACCCTCTTCCATAGAAAAGAAATATTTCTTAGGATCGAGGGAGAGACCAAACCTTCTTCACTTCAGGAAGACCTTCTTCAAATGATGACAATTCTCTTTATCAAATTTTGAGAGCACTGTAATGTCATCCAGATAGATAACTACAAATTTGTCTTTCTCTCCAATGAAGGTAATGTCCATGGTTCCCTGGAAGGTTGTTCCTGCATTCATCAATCCAAAGAGAATTTTAGCATACATGAATGTGCCCCAAGAAGTAGTGAAGCTTGTCTTTTCTCTATCTTTAGGTAGGACAAAGATCTTATTATAGCCAGAAAATCTATGGATCATGGACATCCTAGATGAACCGGTCACTCTCTGCAAAATGTGCTCCATCTTTGGAAAGGGGTAGTTATCCTTTTTGGAGATTTTGTTCAAATTTATGAAATCAACACACAATCTGATTTCCCCATTTTTCTTCCTCATCGACACCAAGTTAGCCACCCATTCTGAATATCTCAAGGGAATGATGATCTGGACATCCAACAACTTTTTTACTTCATTTTTCATAATAGGCAACAACATGGGATTTATCTGTCTGAGTTTCTTCCTGAAAGGTTTGGCCTATTCTTTCAAAGGGATTTTGTGTTCCATGATGTTGGTGTCATATGTTCTCAAATATTCATATTTCCAAGCAAACACATCAGCAAACTCCTTCAATAGCTTGACATACTCAGCCCTCTGTTCCTTTGATAAGCTACTAGACAATTTAACATACTTCGGGTCTTCCTCTATTCCTAAATTGTATTCGGTCACATTAATATCTTCAATTCAACCTTTAACCTTTACAACAATGTCATTTCTGTCAAACAATCTCTCCAAGGGGACAAGTCCCTTTGGAATATGGTTACTAGGTAACTGAACAATATGATGGTCAACAATCTTATTCAGAAAAATATCAGCATGGGGGATTTCTTCAGTATCTTGATCCTAATCAATATGTAAATTAGAAAATTCATCCACATTCTCAAGAAATCTTTTTATCTCAAGATCATCCTAAAAAACCTTCCAATGTTTGACATTGTCAGGAATAGAGGGTCTGTATTTTACTTCCACCTCATACTTGAGCTTGGGGAGCAAAGGGACCCTGAAATTACTTGCTGAGACAACCAAGGAATATTCCATAGTGTTCTCCTCTCTTGGAACAAATGAGATATTAAAATTCAGGAAGAAACTATCAACAAGATCCCATAATTCATTTTTGTAAGCCCTTAACTTGGGGTGCTTAGCTTGATACATATTTTTGTCTTGATGAACAATTAGCTCAACATCCCCAAACACTACTAGCTCCTCAATATTCATGTCTTTGGAAGCTCTCAAACCCAAAACAAGCACCTCATATTCGAGCACATTGTTTGTTGTTTCAAATTAAATCTTATAAGACAAAGATATGGTCTCTTGGGTAGGGGAAACAAACACTACCCCAAAACCAACACTTTCCCTAGAAGAGGCTCCATCAAAAAAATTTTTTCAAACAGAGGTATTGGGAGGAGGGTCTTCGAAAGAGGTGATGGGATTCCTTTTTATTTCAAGAGGCATTTGAGGAGAATCATTGAGCTGTAACATAATGGTTCTTAAATCAGTGTCCACTACAAAAATGGAGTGGTTGGCCGGATTTGCTTCATCACTGATAATGTAAGCAAGTTGCACTTCCCTATAAAGTCTTCTATGCTCCCCCCAAAACACATGAATAGTGGCATATGAAATATCCATATGAAACCCCCTCCCTAGTCTTTTGATCCAAGATCTAGACAAGAGCATACCAAACTTAGGGGGGACATCAACTACCACAATATCCATGACAACACTTTTCATTGGCAATTGGAACAAGGAAACAACCAGGTATTTAATAACCCCAAGGCACTTCACCTTCTTGGAATCAAATGCGTATATATCATGGTAATATTTTGTAACCTCCAACCCAAGTTCCTCCATGACAATCTTAGGCATGAGATTGTGAGATGCCCTTGAATCCATCAAAAAATTGTGCAACACTTTATCATGAATAATGAGGTATATAAAAAAGGGGAGGAATCATCCCTATCCTCTACCAAAGGCCCTAGTATGACAAATGGTTTTTATCTTGGAGGTTGAATCATTCTATGGGATGATATGAAGGTTTAGGCTACAACATTTTGGAAAGGTACCTTTTGAAATCCTCATTCTTAACTAGCTCCAAGAAAGGCAGATGAATTTTAATCTTTTGAATCTCATTCTCAAAGATAAAAGAGGAGGGAGGATTAAAAATCTCCTTCACTTATGGGATAGGGATCTTAACCACTAACTGAGGGTTTTGTGCCTTTTTTTCTTTGCTGCTAGCTGCCACCTCCTTAACAGGATGCTTTGTTCTAGTAGGATTCTCAGGAATGTCAGGCTTTCCCTCTTTCTTCTTGGAATTGAGTTTGTATCTATTTGGATTTCCATTGGTCCTTTCCCCTTTTCTCATATCATTTAGTTGGATTCCCATGAGAGCCTCTTCATATGCAGATTGAGTTAAATGAGGGGATGAAGAGGTGTCACCAATACAATCGATTTCAGGATCTACATCTTCTTCCTCTCCTTCTTCATCAGTAACGAGGTTATTCTATAGAGGGTCTTGGATTTTTTGATAATCCCTATCCTTATTTCTTTGATCTCTATGGATGACCTAAGGTAAATTATTTGGTCTTATGAAATTACCCCTGTTATCAGTATTTTGGGTATTCCTATAGCCCTGTTTCCCCTCAAATTTCAATTTTTCCATTTCTGCAGAAAGTGATTTAACTAGTTTGGTCAACTCATCTACTTGAGGGTGGGAAACAGAGGAACCAGAGGTTGAAGCTTCATACCTAACTTTTCTTCTATCTCTATCAGTCTTACTCTTAATTTTGTCAACTACCAATATATTGGACTCTACTTCAAGGGATGCATATTGCATATGATCCAAGGAGGTAGCTCTTCTTTCTCTCAACATGAGGAAAAACTCAGGCACTAACATAAGTAATATTGGAAGATATTTTTGTAGTCTTAATTTCAGTGGGAATCTTATTGTACATCTTATTAAATCTCTTTGAGAATTCTGAAATAGATTCCCCCTCTTCCCTTTTAAGTGACCCAAACTCTGTAATATAGTAAAGGAAATATTTTTTATCCCCCCATTGTCTCAAAAATGAGTCATCTAGAGCTTCAATCCCATCAATAGATCCAGGATACAAGCCTCTAAACCATTTTCTAGCCTCACCATCAAGGCTCTATACAAAAACTCTCATCCAAACATCTTCATTTTCAATATTAAGATTGTCTGCATAACTGTAAAAAGATAAAAGGTGCTCTTCTACAGTTATGTCTTCCTCCCCTGTAAACTTGGGCATGTACTTGAGGTAGTCTCCAACTAGGAGGGAATTCATAGGCTGAGGTAAAACGAGAGGGGCATACCTAGCAACCACTATGGCATCCACTCTATTTCTAGGAGGATTAGCACCTTCCATTGGGATGTAAATTGTAGGAGAACCAGGGGGAGATGGAGTTTGGATAGGTAATACTGGAGTTGTATTTCTAGGTGAAAATGGAAATGGCTAAGTGTTGGAGGAGAATGGTATCGAGTTCAAAGGAAAATAAGTTCCCCCCTTTTTAGACGTAGAAAATTTGACAGGAGGAGGAGTAGGAAAACATGAAGTGGGACAATTGTCTAAGCTTCCTGGTCTAAACCACTTTGCGATCTCAGGGGAAACATGGGTGTCACAAATTTCTTCTAGATGAGGCCTAGAAGGGGAGAATTCAATATGGAAGCTTCCAAAATTTAAACTTTTGGAAACTCCAATAGAGGGTGTAAAAGGAGAATTAGATACACTATTGGGATTTTAAAAGAATAATCACATAGATTACTAGAATCGCCTGGTACAACAGCTAAAGGTACTTCTTGAGAGGTCTTTCCTTTCTTGATAATATTTTCTGGGTCAAATTCAGGTGTTTCCATAGGCAACTATGGAGTAGACCTTGTGTGTCTGCCTTTGTGAGCCACAACTGAAACAGTTGAGTCACTAGGTGCAAGTTGCAATCTTCAAGGTACTGATTTTTGATGCACCTTCAGAATCAGAACTTATTTGTCGTTAAATCCTAGGGAAATGTATTCAATTCGTTCCCCGACAATGGTGGAAAGAATGTTAGCACTGACAGTCACCCTTAGAATGAAGGAGGATAAGCCCATTACCCATCAGAATATTTGGCGGATGTTGGTTTTATGAGTGGAGGTCAAATGGACATAACTCAGTACAAGAAAGTTTAACACATGAACTGGACTAGCAACACATAAGGAAATGAGGTCCTCATTAACTTCAGCCAGTGGTTTAAGGTTAAAGGTGAGAAGAAGGAAGACTTAGTGAGAAAAGTGGACAAGTTTTCTATGAGCATATGGCCTTCAAGCAGCTTGGTGAAGAAAACCTCAGGCACAAGAGCACTCTTGAACCTAAGTTTCAGACACTGAAAATATTACAACAACATAATAATCAAACCTTCATTACTATGTAGCTACAACAACTCGTCTAGATTCTCCATGCATGAGAATTTCAGCCTAAGAAGAAGCTAGATAATAAGGAAAGTACTGGAATAGGTCATTGTTGCATGATAATCAAACCTACATTACAATACAACCACAACCCTCGACTGGATCCTCCATGCCTGAGTGTTTCAGCACAATTTATACAAGAAGATGAAAGGAACTAAATTCTTTTAATGCGAAAGTCTCAAATCATATACATAACCAGAGAACAACTCTCGCATACAAAATTACATAGTAGGGAGCTCTGCCCAACCAATTGACGAACTTAACAAAATCTTGAACTCATCTATTTATACTCATATCATTCCACAACTACAAGGACTATGATCTGGCCACCCATTCAAGGCCTTATGTCTGTGCATCCTTATATCAGACTGTGCGTGCTCATATCAACATGGGCCTGCAGGAAAAACTATCCATAGGTGTACCTCGAGCTTATAGTTCTGTCTCCACGATTATACCCTCCCTGCTTTCTATTTATGGACTGAGCTGAGGTATCAACTACTATTCCCTCTTTTCCTAATTGATCTCTCCTCGAGATCGAGGTGAGGCTTAACGTCTAGGGGGAAGCCATGCACTGCTCTTGGATTTTTTGTTATATAAGCACGTGATTGCGAGGCCATCATAAGAGGTTTGGATCCACACTGCTTTTGAGCTCACAATTCACCACCTTCCTCCACGTAGCTCTTCCACTATACCATGGTTTCAATTGCGGGACCACTCAAGAATTGTATCATTCAAGCATGTTGTGTCCTCGCAATGAAATGTGGTTGTTGACCGGGTCACGATCTATGATCTGGGCGCACCTGATAAATTTAGTGCCACCGCTAAAGTTTATCCGCCCACCAATTTTAGGATCCATTAAAACTGTGCTTTAAAGAGGGCGCTACTTTTGGCACTGATCAATAACACCTCCTGGAGGATGATCTCATGATGCTAACATGGTAGTCTAATGTCACTGTGATGATGTGTTGTGGAAAGGAGGGTGACACACGTCACTTGGAAACAAGTGGATGATATGCCCAAAGGTGCCTGGACTAAGTGTCACGTGTTAGCGCCAGATGGAAAGGTGGTGAAAGAAATGAAACTCCAAAAAATAAACACTTCGATAATTTGCAAACAAGGAGGGAGCTAGAATGCCGAAGCTCCAGATTACAGAGCAGATATTAGCTTCTAGATCTAGGAGGACACGCGATAGAGATCCATGCACTTCGCAGGAATGTGTTCTGGAGGAAACCAAAGAGAGGAGGCTAAAAATCCCGAATCCTGAAGTCCCAAAGCAAGCTACCACCATTAGATTTGGGTAGACATGCGACAACGATCGATGGAATTTGGGAGAAAATACTTCTGAGGAAAATGTGAGTGAAGAGGCTGAAACTCTCGAAGCCCGAAGTCCCGAAGAAAGCTACCACCGTTAGATTTGGATGGACACATGATAGTGATTGATGGACTTCAGGAGAAAAAACTTATGAGGAAAATGAGAGTGAGGAGGATGAAACTCCCAAAGCCCAAAGTCCTGAAGTAAGCTACCACCATTAGAATTGGATGGACACGCGACAACGATCGATGGACTTCGGGAGAAAACACTCTGGATGAAAGTGAGAGGGAGAAGCTGAAATTATCGAAGCTCGAAATCTTGAATTAAATCATGACCGTCCAATGGAGAAGGATGCGTGGTGCTTGATATTCAAATCTAGGGATTCTGTCTGGTGCTAAACCTCGTGAAACTTTATAATTTCGAATGCCCAGGGGCCGCTAATATAAACTTCACAAGGGATCTCCGTCGTTGAAAAATGAACCTACCTTTTTTCTTACTTCGAGCCCTTAATAGACCACTTTGAGTGTTGCGCTTTTTGCTCATGGTTGATCCCTGTGTATACAAGGACTTGGATGACTTACTGTGGGCTCAGGAAACAAAATGACTAGTAATTTGAGAAAAACAATGATGAGTGCTCATCCTTCCTCGAGAAAAACAGAAAAGCTTCGGGGCGGGACTTGGTTAGGAAAGACACCAAGGGAAACCAGGTCTTGAACAAAGGGGGAAAACAAATTTATCAGTCAGAGGGAAATATTCTAAGACTTGGTGGTGCAAAAGAGAGAGAGAGAGATGAGGCAAGGGTATAGACTTAGGTATTAACAACAAACACCTATGACTCTTGACAACTTCATGTGATAACACAATGATTTAGTTGGAATCTTGGGTAGTGCTAAGTCCATATGATCTATATCCTTTAGTGGATTCTGTACTATAACTTCATCCATCTACAACATCCCCTGGGTGATACAAAAAATTTCCTTCCCATAGCTATGATCTGTGTTGTATCCTATTCTGGAACTGTTCTTTCCTGAGAAGTTTGTTGTTGTTGTGCTTGATATTTTTGCTTCACTATATTAATTTGCAAATATTCCAATGCATGATTGACCTCTATCAATTTATTCACTACCTCCTCCATTTTCTTCTCAGCAACATACCAAGCTTCCGCCGTGCGATCCTGTACTTTTTCTACTACTAACTCTGCATCATCCTCTATAAGTGTAAGCTGAGGAACTTCCTTGTGTGCCTTTATTTTCTTGTGCTGAATTGTTGTATACAACACTATTATTTTAATTGGAAGTGTCTCTGTTTGCACGGTTGGAACTGGTATATTCGTATTTAGTATATTTCCACCTCATGTTTCCTCCAACATAGGAATATTTTTCTTAGGATGTGTTCCTCCATTTAGTTCTTCTGCACACACCTTTTTCTTGAGATGAAGCATTTGGGATAGTGTTTTTCTGCCTTGCATTTTTAATTGTTTTCTACCCCCTGTTTATTTTTTTCACTCTGTTTCTTTCCTTGTGTTTGCTGCTAAGCTGGTTGACTACCATGAAGGTCCAACCTCTACTTGTTGTTTAGATTTTGGTAATTTCTTTGGGATTACTGGCACCTTCCATTCTTCAGGACAATATTTCATAGCCCACTGTACTTATTCCTATGTGACACAATATATCAACTGTATCCATTCCTTTTTAGGATCCCTCTTAGCCTGGATCCATATGTTATGTATTGAATCTTGAAATTTAGCTATTCCTTGATTCTCTCTCACAACTTCTGGTGGTATTCTCCATGTTTTTTCCAGCTTCTCCTACATCTCAACATAGAGCATGGAAAAAATGCTAGAATTCACCTTCCTTTTCTTTGGATTTGAAGTATTCCATAAGGTTGTGTATTTTGTTGCACGACATTTTCCTAGCCTCTGGTAAAATCCAGAGTGTTTTGGTTCTCCCCATCCAACTAGTGCTATCAATATGATTAACCATGCATAATGAAATTATGAACCCAGGTCCTGTGCATCCTTTCAATCATCCAAAAACAAATTTAATAGATATGGAGCCCAACTAAGTAGACTCCCCTTTGACACTGCACGACTTCTGCTATTACTCCGGCAAGGGCTTCCTCTTTGAAAATTTTTCTCAAGAGTTTGCATGCAATCAGTTTTATCGCAAAATTAATTTTTGGTTCATTTATCTGTCTAATAATCATGCCCCTAGATCCTCTGTCAGTCCCATATTTTTTCTTTATCTCATCCGCCATGGATTTTTCTTTGGTTTTGTCATCCAAGTACGTCTCTAGTTTTGGTCCATCTGTTGGTAATCCCGTGATTTTTTCAATTATATCCACATCTATGGATACATGCCTTTCCATCCATAATATTACTCCATGTACTAGTGACAATAACTATTTGACACATGCATTCATGTACTTTCCTCTACCAAAGTGAGGAATCTCCAACAGGTTCATAATTCATGCATTGTATAGCCTTGCAATCTATTGTTTTGGCTCTAGTATGGGATCTCCTGATGGACCTGCTCCTTTAATTTCCATGTAGACTTTCTCCGCGAACTCAGGAAAATTCCCCATGTCCACAACATCATGATCATCATACTTAAGCTTGTTCACAAATCCTAACATGTCATCAAGTATTTTGACTCCTTTAGATATCTGTGATAGTGACAATGTGAGTTCCTTCTGCTTTCTCGGTGTTCTTGTCATTGGAGGTTTTTCCGTTGTCTTATTTTTCCTTGTTGGTGGCCCTGATATCTCCATTGTGTTCTCTTCCTCATATTCTTCAATGTATGAGTTTGGCTAGTTTGTAATGTCTTCCACCTGCACTTGTTCCTCCAACTACTAAGCTTGCTCTGTTGTAAGGTGTTGCCCTTCTTCAGTATGTTTCCTAGACTTATCATATTTTGTCCATTCATCATCTTTCTCATTTAGATGTTCCTGTGTTTGTGCCTATCCTAATATAATTTTATACATAGGGTTTTTCTTTGTGCTAGGGTTTTGTATTTCTCTTTGCGGGTCGATATCCATTTCTTCTTTTGCTAGATTTCATTGTTCCTACTATTCTACAAAAGTTGGTTCAATTACTAGGGATGGAATGGCATTAAAATGCACCATTACTTCACTCTAGTTTAGGTTTTCTACATCGGTTTTTATGCCCTGTTCAGTCCTTGCGACACTTCGCATTTTCCTTGCGACTCGATTGAGATCTGCTAGCTTCAGGGGTTCCATTCTGCTAAATTTAGAAAGGGTTGTTCTAAATCATGAGTAGACACCTAGGATTCACCTGTTCGTACTAAATTGTTTCCCTTGGCTCTGGTTTTCAAAAATTCACAATGAGTCTTTGTCATTTTATTTTTCTTCTTTTATAGGTCTTGCAATAAATTCCCTATCGTGCCACAATTTTTCAATCACCGCTTTTTCCTTTTCCGGTTGTTTTCTACATCGATGCCCTGCTTTTTCTTTTTGGTCACATTTATTTGGCATGCAGTGTATTCAAGTTCTTTCATATGAATTACTATCTTTTGCGCGCT
>SNQJ01S0037858.1:106813-124846 GCA_010110895.2 Picea sitchensis
TAATTGTTTAAGCACAGTAACAACTGATTCACCCCCCCCCTCTTAGTTGTCCAACATAAACAACATATTTCCTTTCCAATTTTATTTAGGACATATATGTTGTGTGGAGTTCTTCTAGATGTAGCCATCAACTTTCCCTATCCTTATGTTCTTATTTCACTTTTTTCAAAGTCAAACAAAAGTTTGTGTCCTTGATCACACATTTTACTTACACTTAGAAGATTGTGCTTCATATCTTCAACTAGTAGAACATTTTCTTCCTTTGCATCTTTACTTCCAAGCTTCACTATGCCTCTTCCTATGATTCTGGTAGAGTTATCATTTCCAAATGAAACTGATCCATCTTGTTCCTTCTTCAGTGCCAAAAACCTATTCTTATCACCTGTCATATTCTTTGAACAACAGTTGTCAACATACCACCCACTTTTCTTGTGCTGAGCTTGTAAAGAAAGCGAGCATTATTCAGTGTTGAATTGATCTTGCCTCCTTATCCATATCCTTTTTGGTTCCTGTTTGTGACTGTTGGATTTCTGGTTTGGTTCCCTTGGAGGAACAATCAATCTATAATATTTGGCCATGTGTCCAAAATTGTTTCACTTGTAGCACTCTAGCTCATTACTCAATGAGACAAAACTGTTGTGATTTTTTTTCTGTGCTTCATGTGACTTTTTGAGATAATTGTTGTTTGAATTTCCTTCATAGTTTCTTCTGTTCTTTGCATAGGATCTATAGTTTGCATCTTTGTGACCAAAATTGTGAGAAGAAAAGCATAAACCAAGAAACATAGTTTGATACCTAGATGTAGTAGATATTCTGAATGGTTTTTTTCTTCTGAAGCCTTATTCTTCTTGAGTTGTTGCTGACTGCTGGTTATGTGTTATGAGTCTTCTAGGTGGTCCATTTCTTCTGTGATTTTCTTCCTGAGTACCTATGACTATTTCTAAATAGGTGCTTTGTTCTGCTTCCTTAATTTTCATCTTGGAGCTTCAACCTTTCTTGGTCTGCATATGGTTGTATCCTAGTCCGGACCTGTCATAATATGTCCTTTGCTACTAATGATCTCATCCAATATTTTGGTGGCTATTCTACTGCTGAAGATATTTTCTTAGAGTGACTATTTCCACTTCCAAGCTTTCAATCATCTTCTCCTTTTCTTCTAATTGAACTTTGAGTGTTTCTTCAATCCTTCTATTTTATTCTACTTGGATATTTAACTTCATGATTATCTGCTCGACTTATTCTGAGTTGAAATTTTGATATCCTTCTTTCTTTTTTAACTCTACCTTGAGTGACTTAATTTTCTTTCTTTCTTTCCCTAGTTATTCTAAATAACTGATTAATTCTGCTTGGAGATCAACTTCTCCTTCTTCTTCAGAATATTCAGAATATTCTTCATCATCTTCTACTTCCATGAAGAGTAGTATTTATGAATCATTGTCACTATTATCATCCTCATCTGATGAAGATATGTCTTCCTTTGAGTAGAGACTTTTCTTGAAGAATTTATTTTTGTTCCTTCTCTTGTGTCCCTTTTGTTTTTTCTTTTTCTTCTTAGGATCTTTTTCTTCATTTCTACCTTTATTCTTAGCATAAGTACATTTGGAATAAAAATGACCAATACCATCAAAATTAACACATTTTAATGGAAGCATACCTTTGTACCTATCGGTTCCCCTTTTTACCTTCCTTATTAAGTTTACCTCTTCTCCATCTTCCTTAGAATCGTCGTTGCAACTGCAATGTAGTTTTTACTTTTTCTTGTTTCACTTCTTCATCTTATTGGATTCTTTGAAAGTTGCTTCCTTCATGATTGAATTCTCTTGTTCTATCCTCATTTCATAAGCTGTGAATATTCCCTGTAGCTCATCCATGCTCAAACTATCAATATTTTTTCTTTCTTAGAGGGATAATATATTAGGATAAAATCTTATAGGTAGATATCTTAGAACCTTTTGAATGACCACTGACTCATCAACTTCTTCTCCCAGTCCTCTGATAGTGTTCACTATTTCAAAAACTCGTAGAAAGTAGGCCACAATGTATTCATCTTCCTTCAGCTTCAATTTCTCAAACTTATCTCTAATGGTTTGAAGCTTAGCTCCCTTGAGTTGATATCTCCTTCGTAAATATTTATGAGCACTTTGGAAACCCAAATGGGAGAAAACCACATAATGATTTTCTTATATTTAAAAATAATACATTCATTGGAAGCACCGAATTTCCAATTGTCCAGCTACAATTGAAAGAAGGCTAATACCCCCTATTCTTAGGCTCCAAACCGAAGGAAGCTACAACTCCCTGAATTCTCCAGCTCTAATTAGAAGGAGGCTACAAACCCTTGATTCTTCGGCTCCAACCTGAAGGAATATCCAAATCCCTATGTTCTTCGGCACCAACCAAAAGGAGGATACAACCCCCTTTCCTTTCCCCATCCCGCCGCCCTAAAATATAAGTTTAGACCAACTATCACTACTACAATCACTGCCACTATCACTGTCACTATCACTGTCACTATCACTTTCAAATCTACCTTTCACTGTATCCAACCTGCCATTGTAACTGTACCATCAACCTGTAACTTGCACCATCAACCTGTGCTATACCAAAATCTGAACCATATCATCCATCAATTTTGTACCAACATATATACGTCAATCATGAACAATAATATATACCAACTATAACATCAATTATAGTATCCAATCATGTACCATATGTCAAACATGAATACAACCTGTACCTTATACCATAGCATCAATCAAGTATAGATCTGTACCATATCATCAATGAAGAACCAATGCATGTCCCTCATGCATATGCCAACATACATCAAGTGTATACCTCAACCATGAACAATCATCTCAAGGATATGAACCATAACAACCATGCCATATGTTGAACCAAACATACCAAAATACCTTACTCAATCATGTAGCCAAGATGTACCTCAATCATGTGTCAAACCCTCATCAATATGCCAAGTATGCCTCAAGAATACATCACATCATAATCAAGCATAACCTTCACAACAAGTACAAAAACATACCGGTAGCTATGTAGCTGACCTGAAACACTGAAATGCTAATCTGTAAGTTATATTTTGTCTTCAGGGGCATGGTACTAGAATTTTCCCCAAACTTGTCTTGTTCTTGCGGGACTAAGACATCCTATCTCGCGGGGCCTCGTGCGACAGGTATACTACAACTCGTGGTGATGCCTCATGGGACACTAGTAGTCTGAACTGTGATGATGAACCAAACTAGGGTTTCCTCATATATTTTCACTTTCCTCTACAACCCCAAAAATGTTGCACTTCTCACTCGTCGCTACCTTGAATTTCACCATCGCAAACTTGCCAAATAGATCACTAGTTCACTAGAAGATGTTAAATATAATAAGTGAGTGAATGTTCTTGTGAATGACTCGAGGTGCATTTACACTTTTTCTAGGTAACCTCTTTCCTTAATCTTAGGGGCTTCTTAACTTTCTTATTACAACCAATTTACCCTTTCATTAAAGACTTGTAACCAACCAAGGTCTTCTTCACCATTCTTTAGGGCTTCTAACTTAACAATGCCATAACTCCCTAAACATGAGGAACTACATGGCGTACCACATACCAATGAAAATGGCATGATGAGGACTATCTATCCATGAGTGAGTTACCTACATTCAAACTGTCCTTCATGGACTTTTTCCTTGATCAACTTCGGGTTCCATAACCATACCATTGGGGCTACTAGACTTCTTCAAGGGTTGAAATCAATGACAACCAATCTTTCAACAATTTCAGGCCCATAAACATTCTCTCCAAGTGAGATAATTTTTGGGAATTTATTTCCCAAAATGATGGTTGCAGCTACAGGGCTCAGATATTTCCTGAACCCGCCTCTTTGAAAACACTTCTCCCACCTGGGGAGAATGCTTACGGGCCTGAAAACCTGCATTTTCAACCACACATGAGCATGACAAGCTTCTTCTTCAAAAACATATGGGCCTGACAACCCACTTCTTCAAATTGATTACTAGATAACCACCCCCTCTCTTTCACAATGCAGGTGTGGTAATTGTTAGAGTTTAAGCTATTATTAGATTTCTTTTCAATTCACTAGATAACCATAGCATAGATAGAAGAACTGATAAATACCCAATCACAACAGACACATCATTTATCCTAGGAAACCCTCATGGGGGAGAAAACCCAACAAAAACTTCCTTAATATAGATAGCCAATACAATGCCAAGAGAATAAACCAAACACTACATAAAGTCCTCTCCAAGTAATGTGCCTTTATCTCTCTTCCTTCTTCTCCAACTGCAACTCCAAACTTTCGCTTTGATGATCAAGTGAGTGAGTGCACAAATGAGGTGCTAGCATCCTTTATTTATACAATCTGGTAGGAGCTAAAACAAAATGTATTTTCACTGGCAAGGCCGAATTCTCTTTCTGGGTGGTTAGAACCACCTTAATTAATTTTGGGGGCTGACTTCTCATTTTGCTTATTACAATTAGGATTTGACCAATCCACAAAAGGGGATTTGGTCATTTAAAATTCCAGACATGATCAATCCACAAAATGGGATTGATCTAATGAATAATACATCAATAATAAATAGAATACTCTTTGCATTTACAATATTTCAACACTCCCCCTTAACAAGAAGGGTATTTTACAACAACATTAGGCGAGAGAGAGGGAAATATCATCAACAACATCTTGGAACACTAACTGGCGTATCTATAAATCATCAAAAGTTTTTCTCATCATCAATAGCAACAACAACAAAACACAAAAGTTGGAGCATCATCAACATCAACACTAGTTTGAGAGTCTTCAGCATGAAGCTGGCTACATAATATCATCAACACGAAGTTGGCATCACAGTACATGACTGGAAACACAATATCATCAGCACGAAGATGACATCACATTATGAGACTGACAACACAATATCATCAACATGAAGTTGGCATCAAAGTACGAGACTGGCAACATCATCATAGCATGAGGCTGGCACACATCATCACAGCACGAGGCTGGCACATCATCACATCACAAGGCTGACACATCATCAATATGAGGTTGGCATCACAACACTAGGCTGGCACATCATCACATCACGAGGCTGGCACATCATCATCCCAAGGATGGCATCACAACACTAGGTTGACACATCATCACAACATGAGGCTGACACATCATCAACACGAAGCTAGCATCACAACACTAGGCTGGCACATCATCAGCATGAGGCTGGTATCACATCACTAGGATGGAACATCATCATCATGGGGCTGGCATCACAACAATACTCCCCCTTTCGAGGGAGGTCCTTATGGACTACACCAAGATTATCTCGAAAGTGCTCAAACTTTACATGAGATAGAGGCTTGGTCAACACATCAACAACTTGTTCATCTATGCTAACATATTGGATCTTTATGGCTCCTCTCTGCACCATATCATGTATGTAATGATATTGGATCTCTATGTGTTTTGACATGTCATGGAACACAAGTTTCTCGGTCATCTTTATGTAGCTCTGGTTATCACATAGGATCAGGATTTCTTCCATCTCTAGATCAAATAGATCTGTCAACAACTTTCGAAGCCATATGGATTCACAAATGGCAGAACAAGAAGCAATGTATTCTGCTTCTTCCATGCTGAAAGAAATGCTTGATTTCTTCCTACTCTGCCATGAGATCATGGTTGAACCCAAACTGAAGTAACATCTTGAAGTTCTCTTTCTGTCAGAGACACTTCGAGCCCAATCTAAATCAGTATATCCACTTAGTTTGAAGTCATGATCTCCATCATAACTGAGACCACTATCTAATGTACCCTTAAGGTACCTTATCACATGTTTTGAAGAAACTAGGTGAACATGTCTGGGTTCTACCAGAAACTGACTCAAGGTGTTCACATCAAAATATATATCTGACCTGGTGTTCGTTAGATACATCAACGATCAAATGATATGTCTATATCGCATAGTATCAATCAATTCTGATGAAGAGTCAACCATGAGCTTCAAATTTGTTTCCATGTGTGTATTCATGGAATTTCACTCCAACATATCAAATCTTTTCATTATTTCAACTGCATACTTCCCTTGGTTAAGGAAGATCTTCTCTGGGCTCTGCCATACCTCAAGACCTATGAAATAGTGCATTGGGCCAAGGTATTTCATCTAAAATTCTCCAACGAGCTTCTTATTACTTTCAATGATGAGATTTTCTTCTCCAGTTAAGAATAAGTCATCCACATACAACATCAATATAACAGGCTCATCATTCATAACCTTGAAGTAAAGGTTAGAATCTTCTTTACTCTCGGTAAAGCCCAAGCTCGTCAGAAAATTGTCAATCATTCCATACCAATCTCTAGGAGATTTCTTCAATCCATACAGAGCCTTCTTCAACTTGCAGACATGATTCTTCCTATATTCAACTTCAAATCCTTGAGGTTTTTCTATATACACTTCTTCTTCAATGACACCATTCAAGAAGGCAGTTTTAACGTCCATCTGGTGTAACTTCCACTTCGTTTTAGCTGCAAGGGATATGATGGTTCTGATCAAAGTGTATCTGGCTACAGGAGAAAATGTCTCTTCATAGTCACTTCCTTACTTTTGAGAGAAGCCATGAGCAACAAACCTTTCTTTATATTTCTCAATACTTCCATCAGCGGCATGTTTTATTTTGAAAATCCATTTGGAAGATACCACATCCTTGCTCTTCGGTCTGGGAACTATTTCCCATACATCATTCTTTATAATGGATTGGTATTATTTTGTCATGGCATCTGCCCATTCTTTCTTCTAAATGGATTCTTCAAAACAGGTAGGCCACTTCTCTAAGAGATCACACATCAAATCCATATAACTGGAGAATGGATTTGGTTTCTTCACTTGTCTCATGGTTCCTTTGCGGACACCGTACTTCTCTCCATATTGAATAATTTCCCTTGCCCAGGATGGCTTTCTCTTGTGGGAGATCATCATCTGGGGATGTTCTTGATATTCTACTATGTCATGATCTTCTAGAATCTCCTCACCAGGGGAAGCTATGATTTCCCTCACTGGTTCTACAACTCTGGGAGCTACAGGTTCCTCTTCATATACTTCTTCAAGTTGGCTTCTTCTTGATTTCTTGAGTGTTGCATATTCATCAAAGGTTACATCCCCGCTGATCTCAATATGATGGTAACCTGGTATATAAACTCTGAAGGCCTTGGAGACCTCACAGTATCCAAAAAATATTCCCTTCTTTACTGAAGGGTCTAGCTTGGTTCTCTTCTCTTTTGGAATATGTACAAATAATAGGCAACCAAATATTTTGAGATGGCTTACTTTTGGCCTCTTTCCAGAGAATATCTCTTCTGGGGTCTTGAACCCAAGTGCACTATGCGACAATCTGTTATGCACATATACTATTGTTTTTGTTGGTTCTTCCCATAAGAACATTGGAAGATATTGATCATGGATCATGGTTTTCACTGCTTCCATTATAGTTCTGTTCTTTCTTTTTGCTACACCATTTTGTTGAGAATTGTAGGGAGTGGTGAGCTCCCTCTTGATCCCAACATATTTGAAAAAGTTTAGAAACTCTTTTGAGGTGTATTCTCCTCCATTATCTGACCTGAGTATCTTGATCTTTCTTTCAGAAAGATTCTCTATCAAGGATTTGAATTCCTTGAATTTACTGAACACTTCATCTTTTGATTTCAAAAAGTAAACCCAGGTTCTACGAGAATAGTCATCAATAAAAGGTACATAGTATACATACCCATTGATGGAGGATGATGGCATTGGGCCACACACATCTGGGTGAATGAGTTCTAGGATTCCTTCTTCTTTACTGTCTCTCTTTGGAAAAGGGTTCTTGATGTTCTTCCTTTGTGCACATCCATTGCACACACCTTCATGGTCAACCTTGAGCTCTGGTAGACCCGTGACTGCCTTGCATACATATGGTAATGCCTTGTAGTTGATGTGGGATATTCTTCTATGCCAAATTTCACATGGATTCTCAATGGAGTGGGTCATGGTTGCTTCTGAGTGACCCTTTAGCTTATACAAGCCACCTTCTTCTTTTCCAATAACAATTGCTTCTTCCATGGTTTTTCATTTTTCCCACATAAGAACTTATCCATCTATAAAGGCAACTCTAAAGCCTTTATTTTCTAAAGTTGATATGGAGAGTAAGTTCTTTGTCAAACCTGGTACATAGAGTACATCCTTCATCTTCATTGGAGTTCCTAAATTAAGCTTGTAATTTGATTCTCCTACTCCCTTGATGGGGTATTGATAATCATCTCCAAGTGTAACTTTCCGAGAAAACTTCTTTTCTGAAAGGAAAGATATAATGTCTCTTTGAACTGTCACATGATTGGAAGCACCACTATCAATGAGCCATGTGTCCTCACTAGGTGATACTGATCCTGAGAGGGACGAGATTAAGACATAGTCTTCAATTTGTTCTTTTATCATCTTTGTGGGTGGCTCTTCATCTTCAACTGCATGGGCATGATACCTCTTTTTTTTCTTCTTGTATTCTTCTTGTCTAGCTATAAAATGTTTCACAATATGTCCCATCTTGTCACAATGGTAACATTGGTAGGATGATAAATCTTTTCCTTTTCTTTGTCCTTTTTGAAACTTCTGGAATCTCCTTGGTTAAGATTCTTTATGTATGAATTTGTTTTGGGGTTGAGACTCCTTATGAGTTTATTTCTGGAAGTAAGACTTCTTTCTTCCTCCTTTAGTGTAAGTAGTTAGGGCTTGATCTTCATCTCTTGATAGTAAATCTTCTCGATTAGCTACCCTTGATTCTTCTTGAATACATTCTTCCCAAAGACTGTCAAATTGTAGTTTCTCCTTTCTGACACAAATAGTTTGGATGAATGCATCCCAAGGTCTTGTGAAACCATTAAGGGTCGTAATTATGAGTTTGTCTTCGTCTATAGTATCTCCAATTGCTTCTATTTGTTCTTTGAATTTTGATATTATGGAGAAATATTCCTGGATTGACTCTCCTTTCTGCATCCTTGTATTCTTGAGTTGATTTCTTAGATTCATCTTCTGATTTATGTTATTTCCTTGATATAATTTGGTTAGGGCATCAAAAATTTGTTTTGGAGTCTTATTTGACGACACTTGAGGAATCAAGTGATCTTTGATAGAATCTGTAATGATTCTTTTGGCCCTAAATTTGTCTTTTTGGTGTTTTGCTTTAGCTATAGCATTGACAGGTTCTAGTACATCTTCTTTAATGAATCTTGATAGGTCATTCTCTTCAAGAATGATTCCAATCCTATACTTCCATGCACAAAAATTTTCCACACCTTTTAGCTTGTCAACAAGCTTAGTGCTTGCAGCCATCTTTTACCTGAAGCTAGGAAAATGACTAAAAAATGAGGTGAGTAGCTTAGTGCTTGCAGACATCTTTTAGAAGGAGGTGCGCTTGGCTGAGGTGAGTAGCCCGATGTGTTTAGATTTCAAAAAATACAAATTTTTCCCCTTCAAACTTGACCAACGGATTTCTAGACTGGTGCTTTTGGTTTTCTGGTACTTTTGGTACTTCTAGTTTTCTGGTACTTCTGGTATTGGAGAAAACTAGGGTTTCACTTTTCAGGAGATATAACCATTGAAAAGGTGCACTGAAGGTGCCAAAGAGTTCCTTGGGCTAGGGAACACTTTTCTAGATGTCTCTTGGGCTAAAATTCCTCTTCAATAAAAAGCCCTAATTTTCATGTACAACAACAATGACGTTTTTTCTTCCTCTTGTGAAAGATGCTCTCTTTAGCTTAGCTCTGATACCATGTTAGAGTTTAAGATATTATTAGGTTTCTTTTCAATTCACTAGATAACCATAACATATATAGGATCACTAAGAAATACACAATCATAAGAGACACATCATTTATCCTAGGAAACCCTCATCGGGGAGAAAACCCAACAAAAACTTCGTTAATATAGATAGCCAATACAATGCCAAGAGAATAAACCAAACACTACATAAATTCCTCTCCAAGTAATGCACCTTTATTTCTCTTCCTTCCTCTCCAACTGCAACTCCAACTTGCGCTCTGATGATCAAGTGAGTGAGTGAACAAATAAGGCGCTATCCTCCTTTATTTATACAATCTAGCAGGAGCTAAAACAAAGTGTCTTTTCACTGGCATGGCTGACTTGTCTTTCTGGGTGGTTAGAACCACCTTAATTAATTCTGGGGTCCGACTTCTCATTTTTCTTATTACAATTAGGGCTTGACCAATCCACAAAAGGGGATTTGGTCATTTACAATGCCCGACATGATCAATCCACAAAAGGGGATTGATCTAATGAATAATACATCAATAATAAATAGAATACTCTTTGTAGTTACAATATTTCAATAGTAATGACAACGAGTATGGATGGTAATAGAGGAATGATCCCCTTTCTTGATGGCGATATTGATAGTTTATATGCCAAACTACACTAAGTTTTCCCTATTATATTTTCATGTGCATAAAATGACACTTGTCACTTTATGATGCCCCTTTGCACTCACTTGGTGATTCATTCCTCTTTCATAGGAACTTAGGATAGCATAATGCATATGCATCCATAAATTAAATCCTCAGAAATATAATTAAAATATTCTCTTAGCCTAAGCTCCTTTTGGCTTAGCCCCTTAACCTAATACTCTTAGCCTCTTTTACCACTCTAGTGGAGTTTATCCCTATTACTCTTTTGTCAGGATGGTATGTATCAGTTGTGTAATTTTATTAGTATTTGAGTGATTACATAATACACAGGATAGGCCTACCAACCTTTTTAGCATCTATCTCCCTAGAATAATAACCAAACATGAAATCTAAACTCAAAGTACATATACAAAGGAACTCTAGCCCCAAAATATCATGGCTCACCAACCTATATGCACAATTACAACTGGGGTAAACTTGGGGATATTACACCGTTGCTGCAAGAAATAACAGGAAATCTCTATTATAGTCAAAAGGACCAAGCAAAAACACATAAATTAGATGTTTCTTCAACACATCGAATGAATGGTGCACCAATTCATCCTAGGAAAAGGGACTCTTGAATTCAAGAGGCACATAAATCCTTTTGTGATATCAACATAGTTTGGTATGAAATGACGAAGGATAATTTTTTTTCCTTGTAGGATCTGAGGTTGATGCACTGTACATGGGGGAGACAACTACAATATATATTCAACCTTCAAAGGGTCAACCATGATCTGTTTGGTTGAAACGATAAACCCCAAAAGACGCCCTGAGGTGATGCAAAAAATGCACTTGTGAGGGTTCAAGCGAATTCAATAATGACGACACCTTTCAAAGACAAGGCAGAGGTGAAACAAATGTTGAACTCTCTTATGATAATGATCTGTAAGATCATCTAAATAAGCCTCCAATATGTTTTTAAGATCATAGAAAGTGAACATCATGGCCTGCTAAAAAGTCGCTCGAGCATTTTTTAGGCCAAATGGAATTTTATTGTATGCGAAGGTTTCCCAAGGACAAATAAAATTCATCTTATGTTGGTCCTTGGGCCGGATTTGTATCTAGTTATAACCAGAAAAACTGTCCATAAAAGAGAAAATCTCACTTCCTATGCATTTGTCGAGGATTTGGAATATAAAAGGCATAGGAAAGTTATCTTTAGGAAATGATTTATTTAAATATCGAAAATTCATGCACACTCAAATTGTACCTTGTTTCTTGTCAACCAGAACGAGGTTGGATACCAATTCCATCAATGGTACTGGATTGATAAATACTGCTTTGAGTAGATTTTCTACCTCAACTTTGATTTCTACTTCTTTCCTATGGTTCACAGGTCACAACTTTTGTCGAACCAGTCTAGTATTTTCATAAGTTCGAATCTCATGCTAGATAATCCAAGGATCAATTCCTGGAATTTCCTCATAAGACCAAGTGAAAACATCTAAGAACTCCCTAAAAAGGGCTGTATATGAACAAATATATTCTATAAAACATGCCACCCCAATGAAAACATTTTCCACCACATCTGAGGTCTTGGGATATTGATCAGGATAGTATCCAAAATATTCACCATGTTCCCCTCATCATACATACCGTGAGTTTCCAGAGGGTTCAATGGACGATCAACATATCCAATCATAATTGAATGAAATTATCCTATCTCTACACTACTAAACTTAGTAAGAAAATAATACCTATGATGTAAGTCTTTCCAAGGTCGCTCAGGACTTTCCATTTCCTCGAGGATTTCCTGATCCGAAGGGAGGAATATGTCGAAGAAATCATGAGATTTAGAAGAATTAAGAGCCCATACAAGCTCTAAAATAGGATCCACTTCCTCCACTGAGGTAGGAGATGGATTTTCATATCAAGTAGCTCATTGAATGGCTTGATAAGATTTCTGGACTGTATACAATGGAACTTCCAATCCAATACGTTCCAATTTGTCCCTCGAAGTCAATGGAGGAGGCTAAGTCCACAGATACTCAAAGTAAGAAGTTTGAAAATATCTCACTTGAAAGATATTATCCCTCAGTGTATACTATTTAGGAACAATGAGACCAATATTAACATCTAATGATGGTGCTGGAAAATTGAAGGTACCCATCAGGGAAGGATACATCCCGACACCCCAATTAGCAGGTGCCCACTGCAGATTTTAAATCAAAGGAACCACAGATACTGGTGATTCGTAGGATCCACCCGAGTGAATGAAAACTAATCAACAATGAAAATAATCCCCTCATGAGGGAAACATAACACTCATAACACCGTGGAAAATACAACTTTCATGGCATACATCCAGCTTCTTCCTAAGAATATATTATAGTTGAGAGGTGTGTCATCTACTTCTACTTCGACACATGTGGTGTAAAAAAATGACCATCAAATGCCATAAGAAACATAGGATATAGAGATAACTCTAGTAAGCCTATAACTCTCCAACATTATAGTGACATGACATACGTCGAAGTGCCTTCATTGACCATAGTGCGGAAAATATTTTTCAAACACGACTTTGTGGTGTAAATCACTATAATATGAAATTCAATGTGATATGAAAGGGGATGTTTGATGTTAGAAGTGTAAAATATGATGTACAATGAGTTAAAGTATTCATAATCCCTTAAATCATACAACAATTCATTTCGTTGCGATAGAAACTATGGATAACTTCTAGTGCAGACATGGCACAAGGCATTTGGGACAAATATTAAACAATAGAATAATTTGGGCTACTCTAGCATTTGGTTTGTGACTTGTCCGCTTCAACACACCTTTCGGTATGAGTGACATTGGGTATACCTCCAGTTTATCTATATGGAGAGAGATTGACAGTTTTGGGAACTCATCCTTTTTTGCAAACTCAGGATTCCTGTAATCACAAGCTCTGGTTTGCAAATTAAGATCTAAATTTATCATATAGACATTCGATGTTTCATATTTCAGTGTAGGGGTAACCTGATTACTCCCATCCATATTAGGTGCCGAGGAAGTACCCTACATTAAATTCTATCCTTTTGGAAATAGTTTAGTCAAAACAGTAGGATGATGCTACATTAACAAGCGCTTGAATTCCTCAAGTTTGGGAGAGAGGTGAGTCAGGTGAACTTCTTTTCAAATATTGCAAGGAAAATTTACCTTTCTATTTTCGTTCTTTTCCCCCTCAACATTGTTACCTAGATTGTTCTCGTTACCCCCACCACCCTTTTTTACCTTTCACTTGTTTTTTCCTTTGGGTTGTTGAGGACCCATTGGAGTCGTCAACTGCAAACTATGTACATATGATGACTAGGTGGTGGGGGTGGTCAGACTAAGGGTTTGAATAGCCACAATTTGTTGAATCTATAACTGTTGCATCTAATTGGAAACCATATTTGTGGCTTTTCTTTGCAAATAATTGACAATTCCATCGACATGTCATCCTAATTTTGTTTTTTCTAAGTCAATCGTCGTTCATGGAGCGTCTAGCATTATATCATAGAGCATGTCTGAATGAGAGTAAATGAGCTCTATCTACTGTGCTATGAAGATCATTTTATCCTCTGTGAACACACCTCAAGTCACAATATCCTTTGAAATATAAGGGAGTAATTACTTCAGGAACCATTCTAAAATAAATTTTGGAGGAACCATGGCCTTAATAAAAAAAAATTGTCTCCTCCATTCCTAAATGTGATCGGAAATGTGAGTGGATTTGTTTTGTTCAACACTAGACAAAATCTATGTGTCGACATCATACTAGACCAAGAGTTGGAAATGATTAAGAAAGAACATGGCTAGATAGCCAAAAGTTCCAAACTTCGACCCCTCCATTTATATATACCACATAGTAGCACCCCCAGTGAGGGTGAATTGGAATAACCGTAAATGAACATAGTTTTCATTCAATGAATTAGAGGAACACCATAAATGAAACATCGTCACATGGTCTCCAGGGTCTTCACCATTCTTACCTTCAAATTTTGGTATATCTGAAGGTAGTTTGGTAGGAACTGACAGCCAAGTAGGTTTACAATGAATATGAATGTTCATTAACTTGGAAAAATATGGAAAATGAAGGGTTTCTAGAAAAGGTAGTCTAGAATGAAACATTGAGGTAGGAAACACAAGATTAACAAACCCTGAATTAGTAGATTGAAAAGATGGTCCTAGATTAAAGATGGAGCCAGGTTTCCATGAAGATTTTGTGGATGGGCCATATATTTGGATGAAACCATGTTGTCCCTAGTTAATAGAAGGAAAAACTCCATCCATTTGGTTACCAAATGGAAAAAGAGGGTTGCCTCTTACTGACCCCCACGAAGGAAAATCTCCTTGCATGGGGACATTTTGATCAAATAAGGGGTTACCTCAAAGAGTGAGTGGAAAAAATGATTAATAGAGAAGAGTTGTTGATTGAGGTGGGTATGGTGGATTTCACTACACTCATCATTTGGTTAGAGACAAGAAGATGAAATATTCCTCCCATAACAATTTCCGACGTGGGAGTTGCTGGGAGTTCTGACAAAGACACTTCTGAACTGCCTTCCATTATGTCACATCAAAGAGGTATACTATCAGTGAAGTCCAACCTGGAATCTGGAAGCTACATAATAAATAGAGAATGAGGCCTATTTAACATAGGGTTAAAATGTTGAGTGAAATCGTTAGCTCCAAGATCTAATACACTGACAACCTCTAGAGAGGAAGCATTAGTTTATGCGGGTTTTGTATTTAAAATATCGATTGGAACAGTTGGTATGAAAGTAAAGGATTGGTCAAGTCTACACCTAAGAGGAGGAGGCAAAATATTAATCTCTACTTCTTCTTCAATATGAAGGTCTTGAAGTCTCCTCGATGTATGATGTGGTTGGTAAACCACTTTGAGTTGCTAGCTCTAGGTGACTACCTGCACCTTCCTAGGAAATATATGATCACAAAACACACCACTAAAAAAGGCCCTTAGAGAAACAACAATCACAAACAAATTTTCCAATATCTTGACTTAGGTGGATTAGGTCCTAAGATCACAATAGTAAAAAATTAAGGAAAAAAGGACCCTACGGATGAAGGAATGGGTTGATTAAGTCCCTTGGACCAACAAATCAAGGAGTGAGAAGACGTTACCTCAATCTCCACTATCTAGCCTTATCTGGTGCAAGTACCCACCCTTCGTGGGGTACCATCTAGTAGTACTAAGAAGTGTGATATGAAGTCCGTACCAGGTACCATGGGAAACCCTCCACAGTCATCTCTGAGATTCCTAGGAAAATAAAATAAGGTCACCAACTTGCAGTCAACATCCGTGGGAATAGTTGATAGTCAGGATCGAATGTATGGGCAGGGTAACAATGTGTTGGCATGCACACATGGATAGGTTAAATACCATGGGTTCAAAGTATGTTGTCTAACAAAACCCTATAGATACCGACCCTTTAAGCATCACCTGCGAGAAAGAAAGTCTCACCCAAGGTATCTTTATGGGGATTGTAGGAACCAAGCTTCTGCAACAATGAGGGAAATAAGGAAGGTGCACTTTGTCATACCTAAAAGTTTCTTTCTTGCACTAGTTCCTAGCTAATCTTGTTGAGAAATAATGAGAGGGGGGGTGAATCAGTATTTTGAGCAATCAAATGATTTTCTCTTTTCTTTCACTGAAAACCTTAGGCTACTTTGTAGAGACCAGCTATTGTATAGTCTTAAGAAAACAAGAGTGCATCCAGAGATCATATTATGAATATAATTCTTTCTTAAGAAATTTCTTCATTCATCAGATGTCTAGTAAGTAGTAATCCAGTGCAGTAATAACAAAATAAACCAACGCACATAAGTAAGACACATGAACACCAGGATTTAAGGTAGAAACCCAAATCGGGAGAAAACCACCGTTGCCGTTGTCTCTGTCTTCAATAATTATTATTAAGAAAACGTTTTACAACATTGTACTAGTGCAGACTCATACTAGTACACAGGCTTCTACCNAGTTTCTATTGGCAGGATGCTTCTACTGAAGGCTTTAACCCTTAGACTCGCTGCTGACCGCGTTTCATCAATTTTCACACTAGATCAGGCAGTTTCAACCCTTTGTACAATTGTCAACAAACATATTTTTCCCAAAACTTCAGAATATCAGCAATAACCCAGACTTCAAGGAATATATGCATTCAACATCCTTCGTCAGAAATCCCAACTGTCATATGCACTTTTAATGTGAATGACCTGTATNTATATATATATATATATATATATATATATACGCTTCCCCCTTTTTGTATTGATCTGTAATAATATGTGTTGCAGAGCAGGTCAGATCTATAATAACTTACCCGGATTCATATGTGTTCTATGCGCTAGTTTTTCATGACTTCGTCCATCGATTAAACCAGGAATTAAACATCATCTGGCCATCATCTTCACAGGTGCACCATCGATTCAGATATCTCTGGGATTATACACACAGATAGCTCCAAAGGAGATTCGTTTTCTTATCAACCTTATTTCGCACTATTCTTCTTCATGATACTCATCACTTTATATAGTTTTCACCCTTATTAAGACCATGGGTCAAAACCATTCAACGCTAATGGTATTCTTTTGGTTTACTCCACGAGGCTCTTTAATATTGTTAAATTCAAAATGAAACCCCAACCTTCGTACTTCCATGTATGAATCATCCCAAGGATAATCTTTGTCTCCGCCACGTAATATTCTAAACATTATTGTGCCGTTGAAAACCCCAGCAGTAATATATAACCATGTGACCTTTTGGTCTATTCAACGTTAATTTTAATCTTCAACTGGGGGTTAAGATCTCGGTATAATATATAATGAACCAATAATGCGAAGGGAAATCGGGTCCCACATAAAACTTTGAATTAAACCCATGTTAACTGACCACGTGTATATAATTCCGATCGTACACAACAACCCTTCAGACTTTGATTAATATCAATATTCACCATGTATTAGGGTTCGGGCCCCACCTATATAGTCAAAAGACCAATCAATTGAGTGCACCGCACCTTTGTTAATTCACGCACCCATCCGACGGTTGTTATCACGATCCCTTACCTTATGCAATCTGATGGATTTCACTCGAAGGGTTCGGATGTTTATTACAATCGCAAAACCTTCAAATAATTACTCCTGTTCAAAGACCATTGTACCTGAGCACCCCGAAATCTATCCATAGATCATCACAGATTTACCTATCAATACCCCAATTGCTCTAGGTATTATTCTCCTAACTGAGTATCACCAAAACTCAACCATACACTGATTTTCTTTCTCCTCCTTCATACATTATATTTATACATGAAAACTCTTCTTCTTCCTTTGCCTCATCCTTTTCCATCAATGAAAATATTTCCAACAATCTCCCCCTTTGTCATTGATGGCAATACTCTTCCTCTGTCTTTTTCTTCCCCCTTTGACATCAATGGAAAAGAGTGGACAATACCATGCTCCCCTTGAGATCATGTTGCATCTTCATAATAATCCTTTTCATATGACCAAGGCTCCCCCT
>SNQJ01S0037858.1:133692-151146 GCA_010110895.2 Picea sitchensis
CCCCCCCTGCGGGGTCAGGGAGAAAGCGGGCTCCTGAAGGAAAAATTTCCTTGTAAATGTTTATTTTAATTTCATAGTAAATCTGGACCGTTCATTATAAGGTTGAAGATCTGATGGTAGAAGTTATGTTAGGGTTTTTTTCCCTAGAAGGCAACCCTCTTTTCCCGAGGGAAATGTATTGCGGCTATGTATTATTGCAGATATTGTATTCCGAGAGAGGAAACTATGAGATAAATAAGAGGAAGTTACAAAGGGTGTGATGTAGGTTGTATCCCTTCATTTTTTGGATAATAAAAGGAAGGAACTAGAAATTTCTCTGGTGGATGTATCTCAGACTAGGTGAACCACGTATATCTACATCTCTATTGTATTTTGTATCTTGTGTGTTTTATTTCCACATTTGTTTTTATTTTATTGCTCCGTGATCCTATTTTTCTAATAACATAAACTGGAGGAGCCAGTGCAGGAAGTAACAATAAATTATCTACACCACACAAAAGAAATAGTCAACACAGTTCAAAATGGTAGGACATTGTCCTGTGATCAAGTTACTAGAATTTCGAGGAGAGGCATCAGAGGACCCTGAAAACCACTTATTGATTTGTGAGAAGATATGGGAAACAAAGAAGATCATAGATGAGGATACAAATATCATGCAATTAGAGATCACAATAAGAGACCGCATACTGGACTAGTATATGAGCCTAGATGCAAACAGTCTGCAGGGAGTACCAAAGACTATTGCAGACATGAAAAATCTAATGGTAAACGAATTTTAGAATCCTAGATCATAATCCTAGTACATGAATGAGATGATTGAAATAAGGCAAAAAACAAGAGATTTTTTTTGGGATATTGATCAGAGGTTCAAAAGACTGAAAGGAAAGTTGAAATATGCAATTACTGACATGCAACACAAGAAATTATTTGTGAACTCACTATTACCACATTTGAAATAGCCATTAAGACAACGAAAGTTACAAACTCAGATAGAGGCTCTACGGGAAACCTTACAATTGGAATAGAACTAGTATCAATAGACAAATACAACAATAGAGGAGTTGAAGGAGGCTTTGAATAATATAACATTTCAACTTAACTAGAATAAGGGTAAAGAGAAAAGAGAAGTTGTTTGGTGTAATCTATACAAGACATAAGGACACCATAAGAACAAATGTCCAACTTTTGCACAGTACATGGTGATAGGGGTTCCAAACCCATTTCCAATAGGAGGACCATGGTGTGAGATTTGTAAAATGCATGGGTATGATCCATATCATTTTACAATGATGCAGAAGTATAAGACAATACCAAAAATTTCATATTGAATTTTTTGCAAATCAATGGGTCGTGATGATAAGGATTGTAGAACGATGGAGATGATGAGAGAAATAACTTCAGATACTTATAGGGTGTAGGAATAAATGATGATAGGACAAGTTGCAACTCGGTTCAGCCAAGTACAACCACCATACAACAATGCATATCAACAATACAATAATGCCCAACAACAATACAATAATACACAACCATAGTATAATCCTACGTAGCATAACTATATACCTCAGTACATCGCACCACGCAGAGATTGAGGTGAATATAGAGGTGAAGGATGAGGCACAGGACCAGTAGTGTGCCACAACTTCCAACAACCAGGACATTATTCAAGGGATTGTGCAATCCCACCAGTGACATGTATGTTCTGTCACACAACAGACCATGAAACATAGGACTTCCCAACACTCTTGGGGAATATCTAGGAAAAAAGGAACCAAAACAACCAGAATGTCCAATGGATTTCCGTAGAAGCCAAGGATGATGGGAGAAACATCAATATAGTCACTCGAGGAGGAACCAAGATAGGAACTGATGCAATAACACAAGATCCAACTCAACACCAATGGGTTAAGAATAACACTGAGCCACAAAATTAGTTTGATGCATGAAAAGAAAAGGAAATATTTAAGGAGGCCAAACAATATTTTCTCAAAAAAAATGTTACATCTACATCAATCGGGCAACAAACTTAGAACCCACCAATATATGGTATGTCATTCTCAATGGACCATACCAATAAATAACAACCTCCAGAGAAAGTAAGTGCCATAAACACTTTTCTTCAATCATGTGTTAATCTATTGAATGAACCATCATCAATTACGATATTACAAAATATGCTAGAAAAATGTAACGCAGAGGCAGAAGGGAAATTAGATCAGAAAATAGTCAATCATCTCCGTACATGAAGAAGGACAAGCATAGAATTCAGAATGAATGCCAACATTGGGTGTTTCAATATGGGTGATGTTATACTGGACTTAGGTTCTGAAGTAAATGTCTTACCTAAGAAGATGTGGCAATGTATGGGGGAACCTACCCTATGCTATTCACCTGTCCATTTGAAACTAGAAAATCAACACAAAGTGTTACCTATTGGAAGACTTAAAGGTGTGACAATATATTTTGATGGAGTGCACACTATAGAAAATTTTAAACTAATAGAGATAGTCGATCGCACAACACCTTACCTAGCCTTAGGTTAGATTGGGCATTCGATAACCAGGCTATAATCAACCCGAAGACAAGAAAAATGACTTTTGAATTAGGCGAATATAGAGTCATTACACCATTGGATCCTTTAGAAGGAGAAAGGTCTGTAGAGGCCACTTGTTTGGATCTGAAAGAAATAAACCAATTATATAGACCCACTGCATGGAAAGAGGATTATGTTAACCCAACTGCATATGGGGTACTCAGCTGGAGAAGAATTACATCATGTGCATTCGACTCAAACATAGGTTTGGAGAATTGAGAACATCGGTTACATGAATTTTCCACAAGGAGGTGCACAAGAATAGATCACACAGTCACATGGGTTGGTACAAAGATAAGATAACCTCCCAGTTTTCATGGGCTAAATGAATTAGAGGAATTCTTGAAAAAATATGAAGATGAAGTGTTATAAACTCATAGGCTCTTATCCCTTGATCTAGGATCTTTTCATCGAGTGACTTATAAAGAATTGAAGTAAATGAGCATAAATTAAAGTGCACCATTAAAGAAGTAAAAGCTCAAAAAGGAAGAGAAATAAGCATCAAATCTGAACACAAAAACTTGATAACAGAGTTTGTGCCTAGTGGACTACGTCTCCGGGTCCTGCTCTCAAATGGGTAGGATCTTTCATTAACTCAACAAAAGAATTTGGAAAAATACATAAGTATACCTCATTCTGGAATCAAGCTATAGAAATGATGCTCAGATTAGAAAATAGATTGCACCACTGAATTTGTGGTGTCAAGTTAGCCAAAAATGACTATCTCTACACCTTGATCTGACTCTAGCACTCCCATGCCCAAGAAGAAATTTGTCTCGGTTTTGTGCCCCTCTGCAACCTACAATTAATGACTGTACTGCATAGAAATGCATGCCCAAAGGATGTACCGTACGTGTTCCTTCCTCCCAAGGATTGGTGGACTCAAAATTTAACTAATCTGGGGGATGTTCAATACAAATAATGGGTCGTTGGTCCATTGGTTTGGGAGTGAATGTTAAGGCACATAGTGGGGAGGAGGTCCCGGGGTCAAACCCACAGGCCTCCCCCTTTTGGCTATATAGTTGAACCATATGTTATATATATATTTCCGTTTTGCCAATATTGGTGGGGATTCTATCTAAGGCTCTAAAAAATATTGCATGGCCATATTTGGCAGACCCGCCAATCCATAATTGTTTTTCAAAAATCAGACATGGGCTGTCCTTGTGCTTTTTTTGCCTGCCACATGGAAACCTCTCATTCGACCACATCATCCTTTTTCATGTTATCACACCACATCATCACTATTCCACATCATCATGCCACATCATCATATGGACTGCCATGTGGCATGATCCTATTGGTCCATGAATCGACCCAAAAGTGCTAAAACTGGGTGACACATGGAAGCCTCTGGTGCTGTCATGTCACCATGATGCATGCCACCTTCTTATCCTTCCACATGTGATGTACAGATGCTGACATCAGTAGTATGAATGTTGACTCATCCCTTGCTGAGTGGGCTAGGTTGACCAAACATTGACCGCGAATATCTTTCAATCCGTAACTCCGTTTGAAAATCCATTTGCACCGTTAGAAATATTGAAAAGTGCTCTTCCCAATAATGTCATTTTCATCGAGTTTTGGGAATTTTGAATTTTTTCCCTTTCTCTATCTGCTGAGTCCATTCTAAGCATCCCGTGTTGCCTGTATGAGTTCTGAGTTGTTCTTATCCTTCTCTTGATCCTTTTTGGATCATGCCTTCCCACTGAGAGATTTTTGGACCACCAAAATATTTCATCAATCAACATGTAAGTGAGGGAAGAGTCCCCTCACTTTGTCCTTATCAATCCACTTTCCCTTGCTTGGATGTGTGCCCTTTAAGCCTACTCAAAGATAATGAACATCACCCCTACGTGAATTCCTCATCCTTCTGTCTAGGATGATATCTTCATGTAAGTCATCCAAGTACTCAGGTGAAAAATCATCAACTGAAGGTATTGAAAATTCCTCATCTTGATCCATGATCATGGGAGGCTCAAAAAGTTTCAAGTTATCAATGTTCACAACTGAGTAAATCTGCATATAAGGTGGAAGATTCAGACAAAAATTATTGGTATGACTTTTCTCCAAGATGGTGAAGGGTCCATAATGAATGGGCTTGAGTCTCTTTCCTTAACCCTTCAATATCTCCTTGCTGATGTGAAGCCATACCTGGTCTCCAAAATAGAACCGATGATCAACCCTGTGATTTTCATGCCGAGCTTTATACTTCGCTTGAATTTTCTCCAACTATTCCCTGATTGTCTGGTGTATCTGCTGGATCTTCTAGATGAACTTGTGGGCTATGTCCTCTGTTCATTCTTCATTCACATCGACATATCTCCCATACATTAAGTCCAAAGGAACTTTGGGTAGGTACCTAAAACATGTCTCAAAAGGTGAAATCTAAGTGGAAGAATGTAAATCTCGGTTATAAGAATGTTGTACATAGGGTATCTATTCATCCCATAACTTGGGATGCTTGTTGCAGTATCCTCAAATAAAAATTACCATTGTTTTGTTTACCACCTCTTTCTATCTGTTAGTCTATGGATGGAAAGAAGTGATCCTCTTCAATTTGGTGTCCATCATCCTCCACAAGCTAGTCCAAAAGTCCCCAAGGAAACGAGTATCTTGATCTGAGACAATGGATGTGGGTAACCCAAAGTGAACCCAAACATACTGAAAGAAGAGATTAGCAGTCTGCTCAGCAATGATATGCTTTTTACATGGCATAAAGATACAAATATTTCTTAACCTATCCACTACAACATAAAAATAGTCATGACCCTTTTTGGTCACTTGTAAACCCCCTACAAAATCCATGGAAATACTTTCCATGGATGGGATGGAACATGAAGTGGTGAGTATAGCCCCAATTTTCTATTAGTGGTCTTAAAAGTAGAACACATCACACACCCCTTTACATATTTATTTACAATTTCTTTCATTTGAGGCCAGTAACAAAACCTCAGCAAATGAGCCATAGTTTTTCCTACCCCAAAATGCCTAGACACAAGAGAAGTGTGAGCTTCTCATATTACATGGACTCGTTCACTTGTAGGAATACATAGCTTTCCAATATGGTTGAGTAGTTTCCCCTGTAGACAATAGTTCTCTACTTGTGCACCATGGGTTATCTTCTCATAAAATTCTTTAAAATATTCATCGATGTCATATTTTTCTATATAGCTATCATGAGATAAATAAGAATTCTTCAAAATAATAGAAGCATCAATTGGAGGTCTAGAAAGCATATTGGCTACCTTGTTACTTGTACCCTTTTTGTACTTTATTACCAAATGAATTTTTTGTAGAAAACCCATCCATCTGTAGTGTCAAGATTGTTGTAGTTTGGTCTGTGCTTGAATATACTGTAAGGGCTAGTGATCTATATATATGATTTTTTCCTTCCCTAACAAGTAGTGCTTCCATTTATTTACGCTTTGAACTAATGCATACAACTCTTTATCATATGTAGGATATTTAACAACAACTTGGTTAAAATTTTTAGAGTGGTAACAGATAGGATTACGATATTACATCAATACTACACCCATGGTGTATCCACTGGAATCTGTCTTGATCTCAAAAGGTTGTTGAAGATTCAACAATTCTAATACCAATGTGGTACTAATATTCTCCTTCAAAGTGTCGAAATATTTTTGTTGCTTTCCTTCCCACTGAAAAGTGTTATTCGTACTGGTTAAGGCATGCAAAGGAGCTGCTATAAAGGATAAGTTTGAAATGAACCTACTCCAATAATGGATTTCACCTAAGAAGCTTCAGACCTCAACTACACTTTTTGGCTCAGGCCAATTTACAATTACATCAATTTTGGAAGGATCAATTTTTAATTGTCCTCCTCCTACAATATGACCTAAGTACAAAAATGCAGTGTTTCCAAATTCACATTTAGACAATTTTACATACAATTTTTCCCTTTGTAAAGTATCCAATACTTTCTTTACATGCCTCACATGTTCATCCCAAGTCCCGCTAAAAATAATAATGTAGTCTAAATATACAATCACAAAGTCATCTAGGAAAGGCCTGAATACATCATTCATCACATGCATGAAAGTTGTCGGAGCATTACAAATCCCAAACGACATAACTAACCACTAAAATAATCCTTGTTTGGTTTTAAAGGAAGTTTTCCATGCATCCTATTCTGCGACCCTGATTTGATGGTATCCACTACGCAAATCCAACTTAGTGAAATAAACAACATTCTTCAATTGATCAAGTAAATAGTCTATACGAGGAAGAGGGTATCGATTTTTCACCATGATTTTATTTAAGTCCTGGTAATCAAACCACATTCGCCATGTGCCATATTTCTTTGGCACCATCATGATCAGAAAACCACAAGGAGATGAACTGGGCCTGATGAGCCCTTGATGCAGTAAGCCCTGTACCTACTTCTTGATCTCTGTCATCTCCACAACTAACATCCTATACATTCCCACATTAGGAAGAGGAGAATCCTACTGAAGATGTATCTCATGTTGGATTTCCATTTTAGGAGGTAATCCATTTGGTTCTTGAAAAATATCATTATACTTAGAAACATTATCAATTAATTCCTTTTTATGATAAGGATCACATCCTTGGAAAGCGTCGGATGTCCCGACATCTTTCTCTCTTACGACCATGAGTACATATCTCTTATTAGTGTTTATGAGTATTTTCATTTTCCCTACACTAACAAGTGTTGTATTTACCCTCATGCTGTGAGCTCTAAAAATATATTCCATTCCTGTTACATATTATTTTGGTCACCTTAGTGATCAACTGACAACATGTGCTCATGTTCCCTGAAAATATTAAAAGAGACTTTCTCCATGAGAAAAGTGGTTTTATTTTCCTCTTTCAAAAACTATAACAAGGAAGGTCATTGCACCTTGTTGTATGCATGGGGTGTGATGATTCCTGATCATCACACTCTTCACTAAAAATGGACTGCAACATCATCATAGGCTGCCTATGAATAGGGTGCGACGATGCTTAAGAAAAGGAAAAGTCAAAATTCACGAATGTTCTATAAGGGAATCTTCTAGAAGATGAGGTGGCCTCCGATTAGTTTGGATCTTACTCACTTATTTGATTTAGTGGAATCATCCTAATCCCCTCATCTATATCTCTTTTACCCTATATAAAGAGGGATCTCTTATGGAAAAGGCTAAGGTTTGTGAGGGCTTGCATATGCATGAATATTTCTACTACAAATTATACTTGAGAACTTTTCTTTAGTTCTCTAAGTCAGATTGTGGATCCTCTTCATCAAAGGCATTGGAGCAAAGGTGTGTGTGTTGGAGAAAAGATACATTGAAATGGACCTTGCAACATCAAGGAATGGGCTGCATTCTCCACTTTCCATTTAATATAATGCAACAATACATTTCTTCCCTATAAAGGTGCCTTAAATTTTATTATATAACTCCTTTATATTATACATAGGATTTATTGGAATATGTATATATTTGTTCCTCTTTGTTAGTTTGTTCTTCTTAAATAGGTTCACCATCCCAAAAAATCAAAGAAGGAGCTACAAGGATGATACTAGCAAGGCTCAAGCGTCGTTTAAAAGGTATGTAACTTGTACCTCTCTAAACTAGTTTATATGACAATGAAGTCTAAGGTGAAGTGTGTATTCTGTCTTATTTTGTTCTAACTTCATGTGGAAGTTAGGGAGATCAGTTTGTGTCGGCACTTGTTGATTAGTCCGATAAAAAAAATGGTGACCATACTAGGGATACGACCTTTTTTGTTTTTTTTTATTCTTATTTTCTTTTAGCCTGCCTTCTTTTGGTTAATTTCATTTTCTAAGTCTGTGGGTGATCCATCTTGAATCCATGGGTCTGAAGGTTCAGTGGGAAATTTTGTCTTTTTTCCCATTTTTCTTTATTTTCATAGATCGTCGCACTGTACCCTATTTACATCCTATGACGATCCTTTTCTGTCACACTCTACTGGTGCATACCAGTGCGGTGATGTTTCACTGTACCTTATTGATAGCCTACAATGATCCTAGATCGTCGCATAATACTCCTCTACAGCTTGCGATGATTCCTGCAGGAATTGTTGGGTGATAGCCATTTTTCTTTTCTCTACCCAGTTTTGCATTTACTTCCTGGGATGAACTTTCAACGCTAGTGAATGATTGATTTATAAATTTTGATCCTACATTTGATTGATTTTCAAAAATTGAAAGTCTTCTTAATAAGCTTTGCAAGTTTTTCTTTCGGTTGCTTGTCACAAGGGTGTAATCTCGAGATTTTGATCCTGAGTGCTTGTTTAATAAGGAGTCCTTGATTTATTTTGATTTTTGGATTGTTTTTACTTTTTATATTTTTATTTGATTAAGATACAATTTTTTTTTGTATTTGACAAAAGGTTTTCTTATCATTTCATTTTTTGTCTACATTATGAGTTTGATTTGGGAATAGTGTTGAAAATGTGCTAGTTTTCTTGGACCATGCTTTATTTTCTTCATTAAATCTCTGATCTGATTTGAGAAAGAAAGAACTGAAGTCATTCTTCTTTTTAGTAGTCTTTGCAAGAAAGTTGTTGCATTCAAATATTTGTAAAAAGACAAAAATTGGAAAATTTAGTAGTTTTTTATTATTTGGAATCTTTTTCATTCACAAATTGAGAAATTGTGTTTCATAGCTTTTGTATTCCGAAAAGAGACACCTTCTCCCTACTTGTAATTAGAGTTCATCAAATTAAAATGATTGCATATCATCTCTTCTTGCATTTTATTGGGTCAAGGTCAAATACATCATCGGTTTCATTTCCATTTCCCTTTTGAGTAAGCAACAACCTTTAAAATACAACGTAAATTTAAAATCTATTAGCAACTTTTGTTTTATATAAATGTTCTACACCAAAATTAGCTAGGATAGTTCTTTGGAATAGGTTGTAAGGCACACTCTCCAAATCATTAAAACACACAATAATATCTTGTGATAGGGAGAGTTCAAATCCACTTGCTACATTTTTTCCTGGGAAGCCCTTCTAAGACAAGGGTCAATCACGAGGTCGCATTAGGGATGAAAGAGTTACTCACCCTTCTTTATTGGTCTTAGTGTAGATATTGCATGTATTATTGAGGGTCACTTGAGAAGAAAATCGCGTGGGGACCTTCTCGATTTGATTTCGGGCTTAGATACCCTGCCTTTGTGCATGGACCATACTGTCGATTGTTTCCCTAGGCATAATTGTCGTAATTTTTTGGCACAGGGGAAGAACCAGGGTTCAACGCTTCAGCAACGCACCAACAAAAACCTAACTACTAGCCCTTTCGGCAACACCTGCAAAGCAGATGAAGTTCACCTGAGGTAGAGGCAGGGGTGGTTGTAGGACTCATATGTCTGCAACCTAGCTGGGACATAGATCTGTGATTATAACACTAACACGGAACTTAGAAGTTAACATTCATCAACATTTAACCCTTATTCACATCGCATATTCAAACCCTAATTACAAAGAAACACAATATTCCACAAGATATAATACATCCAACACTTAGCACTTAGCACATAGAAATAGATCAGATCTAGCATTCATTCACATTACTAAGAACTAAGCTATTATATCAGATGCATATAACATATATCATTTCACTAAGCATACATTACATTAATAACATAACAAATATAATGCACAAAGAAACCATAACACAGGATATATGTGGTTCACCTGAGTGTGGGGCTACGTCCACCAACTCTTCTCTTCTTTATTGTCTTCTTTCAATATTCTACAAGCACATAGCCACAAGAACCTACTTCACATAGGATATGAGATCTACATGCACCTCGCTAGATCCTCCTTCCCTGAGCTAGGTTTAAGCACAAAACCTTCTTACAGCTGCACACAAGCTTCTTACAATCACTTGCACTTAGCTCTTCAAGTTCTTAACACACACTAAGCACAAAGCCTTTGAAATCACATAGATCAAACTCTAGCACTTAACATCTCTGCCTCTTCCTACCTCTCCTAGATATCTATTTATACATTACAAAATGGGCCTAAAAATGGGTAAACCCATGGGCCGACATCCAATACTCGTTACATAAAACCTCACCCAAAAATTCCCTAAGAAGGGGCCGAGATCCCACGATCTCCGCTTTTCCTTGCGCTCAACCTTTGACCAACATTGCGAAGTCCCAAAATTGGCCAAATGTCACCCAAGTTCTCCAAAACTTGGTCAAGGTCCAACAAGCCCCCAACACTCACCTGTGACTCATCCCAAGTCACTATGATCTGGGTAACTCTACCTCAAATTCCTCGAGCTTGGCTCGAGATTCTTTGACTTGTTGCTTCGCCAGAGCCTCCTACTCAACGAAATCCTGAATGACATTCTCGGTGACAGGTCCTTCCAATCACTGTTCAACTGAGGTGACTAGTTATATCTTTGCACCTTGTCCTTAAATTTCCTCAAAAAGTGTGCAAGTTGCATCTTGCACTGGCTGGAGTCGCTGGGTCACTTCCATGACCTTGCTCTGAATGGCATGGGCCTATTGTTGAACTGTGTGTTGTTCCTGGGATCTTTTCATCCTCTCAATCGGTGATAGTAGCTTCAAATGTGCTTTCACTATTGTTGCTTTCTGTTTTGCCTCCCGGAGCTGTGACTCTAGTGTCCTGAGCTCAGGGTCCTCTACAAGGTGCTCGTAGGTCTATGCACTTCGACTAATGAGTTGTTTTCATTCCAAGGCTAATGCCTTGATTCTCTCAACTGCACTTCTCACAATTTCTTCTCTTAGATCTCACACTTCCTGCGGAGTGCTTGGAACTGTCTGTAATTCCAGTTTGGCTATCCTCTGATGGAGCTGCTGAATGGCTTCGACAAGCTTCCCTACTTGTCTTTATATTGGGTCTTTTTCCCGCTATTCTAAGCCCGTCACAGAGTGAAGTGCTCTAATGAATGCTTCTTTAACTCCAATCTTCTCTGCGAGCAACTATTCCTTCTCCTTTTGAATCTGTGCTCTATCCTCTGTAAAATTGGCTTGGATGTCGTCTCTTTCCTGTTGTGCAACCCGACATTATTATCTGGCTTTCTCTTTTGCTTTCTTTAAGGCCTCTGTGGCATGCTCTTTTTCTTCTTGAACACGAAGAAGAGAAGCTCCGATCACATCTGCTATTCGATGGAGTTGGGCAGGTTCATCTCCCAACTCTGTTCCTTCTGATGTTGAGGGTGTGGTAGACACTACGTGGCTGGAGTGGAGGGCTTATTGTACCCCTTTCAGCTCTGCTTCAATTCTTTCATACATGGTCTCTTGTTTGGATTCATTGTGCTGTAAGATATCTTTTGAGGTATCTAAGACAATGAGAATGATGAAATCTATGTCATCCATCATCAGCACAGTCTGCATATGTGATTTAGTAGCTTTAGAATTCTTCCACGAAGTAGGTTTCATGGGGAAACCTTTTTTTTCTTGGAGTTCTCATCTTCGTCAATAGTGTCCCTAGGTGGTGTTACTTCGCCTTGTTTCTTCTCATCTTCTTCTCCTTTGTCTTCTTCTTTGTCTACTTCTTCATCACCTCCCCCTCCAGGTGAGTCTAAAGTAGTCTCTTCTGATGCGTTGTTCAAATTATGTACCTCTTCCTTTTTCTTCCTTCTGCTATTGTTGGGTGCATCATACTCTTTGTGAGTGACCAGAGGACTTCTGATTAGTTTAGGGTCAGACAGTTCTTCCTGTTCAACTGGTACAAGGAGCTCTGTGGGCCACTACTTAGTTATTTCTTCCATGTCCTCCTCAGTGAGCTTGTAGTAAGATTGGAGCTCTTCTTTATGTTCGTCTCTTCACGCAGTGATATAAATAAAATGTCGATCTGCACGAAACTTCACAAATGGTTTGAACCTATGCAAGGTATTCGGTGTCATGCGAGGGGAAGAATCAATAGCCCTCTTCAACTGCAGGTAACATGTGTGGGACACCGAATTTGAATACCATTGTTTAGCCATGTCACTCGAATACCAGAGCATGGTGAACTTCGCAACTAAGGGTTTTGATGGCTCAATCTCATGGAAGGTCGCACCTTTCGGCATCTCCCAAGAAATGAAAGAAATGATGATAAAAAACCAACTAAAATGGAACTCGTATCCCTGATCCTGAGCTTCACAACAGTCTTTCTCTAACTGGTTGAAGAGGAAGCTCGCCTAGTTCATTTGTATCCCTTCTATGCATTTTCCTGCGAGGTCGATGAAAAACCCTGTGACCTGCATGGGTTTGTTCTTCCTTACTACCTTACCAACAATCAACTAGAAGGCTAGGCACACTGCACCATTCTAGATGGAGGATAACTCTTAGCCCCACTTCCCCTTTTCCACATCATCATAGGTGTCTTTTATTCTCTGTGCCAGGGCGCGATCTACAACCTTTCCTGGATAAAATTATTGTGGGTCTGGTCCTTGCATGCTTAGTCTAGTGATCCTATGGATCAGTGTCAGATCGACCGTGATACACTTTTCCAACCACAGACAACCACCATGGAAGAACGACAACATGATCTTAATGCATGCGTTAACCTACTGATGTCTTCTGATGTGTGGTATCTTCATCACCTTCAGGATAGTGGACCTCGCAGTTTCCATGGTCCATGGCTAGGGGATGATCTTTGACTTCCTACCCTTTGTCTTGGTCAAATATTTGTATGGTGCGAGAATGCCATATATCTTGCGGTGTCCTAGGTTATAGTCACTGATATTCAACATCATAATCCTCTCCAACTGTGGTCTGATTGTAAGTATCCCCTTTGGGAGGTATGCAGTGATGACTGTGTAGTTGAAGTCCCTCGAGACACTATCATGACTCACCACGCCAGCCAGAGGCAGGATGTAGTTGGGCAGGATAGATGGGATGAGATTCACATTTGCTAAGTCATCACGATGTTTCGTTCGTTTCTCTGTCGCAGCTCGGGATGGTCCAGATCCACGAGCAGTCAATGAGGATGCTTTCACTCCTCTCATTGACGAGGCTTGGATGCCTATGGACATCACCTTCTCGACCATGAGGTCTATTAGGATCTCTTTGATGACTTTTTCTATTGTGCTAATTTCATCTGACATGCACACTCGAGATCTGATATCTCAGGTCGGTGAACAATATTCAATGTAACAAAATGGATGACGAGGTCTCAATAATCACTGTGCAAAATAAAATAGTTCTCTGTGGGCTCAGATGATCACAATTGGCGAAAGTGTTCTCGGTGAAATAGTCGACAGGATAAATAGACAACGTCGTAACAGACTCTTCCAACATGAAGGAATGCCTTAATCAATACAATTCCATCCATTATGGTGCAGTCCCAGCAGTCCAGTGGAGAACGTTCTGGCAATAACTGTGTTTCTCGCCAATCTAGAGCGTCATTCTAATGGTCGGGACACCTCCAACGGTCATATTTCTTCATCATGGCGAAGTGCCAATCTTCGGTGTTCTGATATCTTGAGGAAGTTCCAGTTCTGCAAAATTTCTTTCTGTGGATTTCTCCCTGTAACTTTTCTTTCTTCTTATTGAGCTTTCTGGCTTTCTTTCCTAAAATTTGAGGCACTGGTTTCCTCTTTCCATTATCATTCTTATCTCCTCTTGGCATGGTAACTTCACACCATGGAAGGTCTTTCATAGGGTTCGAGGGTAATACTTCTTCTATTTCTAGGGTAGGTTCTCTACTCTCTTGTACAGACAGGTGTTTCAAGTCTTCCTGTGTTCTTTCAACTTCGACGTCCATATCTCTAGTCTTTAGTAGCTTCGACTGGTCCTCTTGTTCTTTTAGTAAGTGCGCTATTATCCTAGCCATAAAATCTCTTAGTTCTTGCTTTTTCTATTCTAGATCCTCCTCTTATTGTTTCCTTCGTATCTAATCTTTCTCAATCCAGGTTTTTCCTAGCAACATAGCAAATGGGGCACTGTTCTCAAAAAATTTAATGATCTCAAATTATTCTTCTGTCGAAGTGCCATGAGCACTCATAGGGATCTGGGTAAGTCTTCCACATAGGGTTATCAACTTTCCTCTAAATAATCCTTTTCCTCCTAATGAAGGAAACATAGCAGGCTTTCCCAAAATTTTCCAAGTTCTTTCTGTCATGATATTCATCTAGGTTTCCTCATCCAGAACACAGTCTATGTTGAAGTATCCTATTCTTGTTTCTATGCGCTCCTTCTCTTTTAAGATATCTTATAAGTTGATATCTCTGTGATCGTTCAGGTTTTGTTTTCATCTGTAATAATACAGGGTTTTATCATATCCTTAGTTTCTTGGTCTGTCTCATGGTTTTCTTGTCTTATATTCATCTTTTCAACTTTAGCAATCATTCTAGGGAAATCCAAAATTTCATGTCCAGTAGCCTTACAACAAAGGAAAATAGGACCTCTACCAGGGCATTCTTTAGCAAGATATCCCAGTCTCTTGCAACTATAACAAAGAGTTAACCCTCTCTTTCTCTTGAACGATCCCCAACCTTTCCTGTACTATGCACTGGGATCGTAGTTGTGGGTCTGAAAAAAATTCTTTCTAGGATCTTTCATCCATTTGTTAGTTAAAACATTCTTTCTATGCATAGGAATAACAAATCTTTCATTATTTCTATCAGATCTATTCATATCCAATCTTCTTTCTTCTAGTTGTACCCTAGTTTTTAGACTAGGACCAAATCTATTAAACATACCTAGATCCATTCTTTTGAAATAAAAGTTTTCACTTATATTACCTTTATCAGAGCACAAAGCTTCAATATATTACCTCTTTTCTTCATATCAGACTTCTCTTCTTAGCACATATCTTCGCAAGTCAAGTAGAATACTGCGTACTAGGGAAACGAATCTATTCACAAAGATTTCTCTTTTCTTTAGCTCCCAACAATCACAGTTTCAAGTCCCAAGAACAAAACTATTTTTTGCATAGGGGCAGACCCAGGGTTCAACACTTCAACAATGCACCAACAAAACCCTAACTACCGGCCCTTAAAGAAACAACTGTGAAGCATATGAAGTCTCACCCAAGGTAGAGGCAGGGGTGGTTGCAGGACTCAGATGTATGCAACCTAGATGGGACATAGATCTATGATTATAACACTTTCAAAGCGCTTAGAAATTAACATTCATCAACATTTAACCCTTATTCACATCGTAGATTCAAACCCTAATTATAGAGCAACACAATATTCCACAAGATCTAATACATCCAACACTTAACACATAGATATAGATCATATCTAGCATTCATTCACATTACTAAGAACCAAGTTATTATATCAGATGCATATAACATATATCATTTCACTAAGCATACATTACATTAATAACATAACAACTATGATGCACAAAGAAACCATAACACATGATATACATGGTTCACCCCAGTGTGGGGCTACGTCCACCAACTCTTCTCTTCTTTATTGTCTTATTTCAATGTTCTACAAGAATAGAGCCACAAGAACCTACTCCGCATAGGACAGGAGATCTGCATGCACCTTGCCAGATCCTCCTTCCCCGAGCTAGGTTTAAGCACAAAGCCTTCTTACAACTGTACACAAGCTTCTTACAATCAATTGCACTTAGATCTGCAAGTTATTAACACACAGTAATCACAAATCCTTTGCAATCACATAGATTAAAATATAGCACTTAGCATATATGCCTCTTCCTACTTCGCCTAGATATCTATTTATACATTACAAATGGACCTAAACATGGGTAAACCCATGGGATGACATCCCATACCTGTTACATAAACCCTAACCCAAAAATTCCCTAAGAAGGGACCAAGATCCCGTGATCCCCGCTTCGCCTTGTGCTCCACCTTCGACCAGCCTGTCGAAGTCCCAAAATTGGTCAAACGTGACCCAAGTTCTCTAAAACTTGGTCAAGGGCCAACATAATTGGTAACCTTAGTGGCCTATCTCTTTAGAGTCTTTACACAAGGTGATTATGGAGGTGAAAGTCATCACGATACCTGGAATCAACGTTGGCCAAACTCACTTGGGATCCTTGGAGGGTATACCCACGATTATGTGTGGGAGATTGCACCAGGGTGTAAGTTTGTTAAGCATGTTGTCAATGTAAATTTTCCACCTGCTTTATCCCAGCCCATTCTTGTCTTGATTTCACGACGTTGGATTTCATCACCAACTAGTGACTTCAAAATAAGAAGGTTTGTTTGCGTGTTTTATATCTATATTTTATTAGTGAGTGTTGTTTGTTTCTCTAGTTGGCCATATATTTATTTTATTCTTTATTTGGTGTAGCCAAAATTGACCTGCGTCGTTCACGTAGGATGCAAGGGTTACCTCCGGAAGATCCAAAAGAATACACTCCTTTGCTTCCTAACTCACTAGAACCCTCTAGTGAGTTAGGAAGCAAAGGAGTGTATTCTTCTGGATCTTCCGGAGGTAACCCTAATTACAAAGCAACACAATATTCCACATAGGATCGACTCGCCTAATGATTCTTCGACTGATGATTTGGCATTTTCTCTCGTGATGTTGAAGTCTGGCTCAGGTGATTCTGCTTCCTCCTTCCATTCTTGTCGCTCAATCCCCCATCACCCTGCTGCATCCTTCATCCGCTGTGTCCTCTTCCCCTTGTCCCTTGTCAGCCTCCATTATCCCGCTTTCCATCCCTGCATGAATGGACTTAGGATAAACAATGCTAGCAATATAGTTAGTCTAGGTTAAACTAATAAGTAAATGACTATTTAATAATTAATTAATTTTTAATTAATTAATTATTGATTAAGTTAGTAATCTAGGTTAGTGATTAATTAGTAACTAGGTTAGGTTAATTAAATAAAACTATTTAATAAAACAAAATGTTAAAAAACATTAAAAAACATTAAAAAGCAAAAAGTAATAAAATGTATTAAAAATAAAAATG
>SNQJ01S0037859.1:0-13388 GCA_010110895.2 Picea sitchensis
TGGTGGCCGACTGTACATAAATAATATCGAGATCAAGTTAAAAGAATGTGATAATTGTCAAAGATTGGGACGACCCTTGTGGAAAAATGAAATTCCACTAAGTTTGATAATCACTAATCAAGCTTTTGAAATATGGGCTATCGAATTTGTCGGTCCATTCCCATAGAGGGTAAGGAGAACTGGTGCTAAGTACATAATCATTGTGCTTGAGTATGTGACTAAATGGGCAGAAGTTGATCTGGTCGAATCTTGTACCAAATAAGTAACAACTAAATTCATCTACAAGAACATCATCACAATATTTGGCTGCCCTCTGACACTAATAAACGACTAGGGAGCTCACTTTGTAAATGAAACAATTAAAGTTCTATTGGAAAAATTCTTAATCGAACATAGAAAAATGACAGCCTACCACCCACAAGCAAACGGGGCAGTCCAAGCATTTAATAAAACATTACAGAAGGGACTTACGAAAATATGTGATATAAATAAAGATGATTGGGATGATAACATTCTTACTATCCTTTGGGTGTATAGATCAGAATTCAAAATATCGACTGGATAGATGCCATTCAATCTAGTCTGTGGCCAGGAATTCTCCATTCCGCTACAATTTTGAACTAATTCCGACAAGGTCGTAGCTATAGAAAAATTCGACGAGAGCCAAAGCCTAAATGACCAACTATACCAAATGAACAAACTGGAAGAAGAGAGGTTAATAGTGATTCATCATCACGAAGTTTAGAAAAAATAGAAAAAAGTGTGGCATGATCATCACTTAAAGAAAAAGGATATAAAAGAGGAAGACTTAGTCTTACTGTATGACAGTCGTATAAAAGAAAAACCCAGAAAATTGGAAATAGCATGGTTGGAGCCTAATGTGGTGGAAGACATTCAACTGACCAGAGCGGTCCAACTCACAACGTTATTGGGGCATCCATTTAAGAATCATGTTTAAATAAATACCAAGTATAAAAGTAAAGAGAACTTTGTTAGCAAAATTTAGCAAGGCGTTTCCAGTAGGAATCGACTAAAATAACTAATCAAACTTATAAGAAATAAACCTTGCTTAAACAATAATAAACAAAAAAGGAATTTAGACAAATTCGGGTAAAAAAACTGAAAATTTAAAGTATTTAAGGAGTATCCATAACACTAAAAAAAAAGAAGCAATAAAATGGAGAGAGAAAGTAGCCCGTGGTCAAGCCTGAGACAAGATAGCAAAATATATTCTCGACATTCTACACCTTCAACTGACTTAAGACAAATACTCATAAGAAAAGAATCCAGCGAAAGGACCAGTCCAAGATAAAGTGAGCATGGTTCAAGCGAGCATAGATCAAGAGAGAGAATATCATATGAACATGAATCAAGAGAACATGATTGGCATGAAAAAATATGACATCATTCAGACTAAAAAAAAATTAGAAAAATGAACAAACAAGCATGCCATCACCAACATAGACTAAGTTAGTCAAGTAATAGAGATGGCTCAAGAAATACGGTCGTTCGTCTTACGTATCAACCACATATCAACAAGGGGAACCTCACCAATCGAGTCCAAGATAATTCCAACCAAGAAAACATCAATGTCGATAGACATGGAGCATTAAATCCATTACAAGTAAAAGTCGACGTACTCATTAATGATCGAAATGACTATGTACTGCCTCCCATACAATCGTCGAATATATTGATATGAATGAAATTCAACAAAAAGATATTTCATTTAATAGTTGAAGAAACATAAATGGATGCCAACCCGACAACGATTTAAACGTCCACTCGCTCGACCCAATCATACCACCAATATTTATGATGGAAGAGCACAACCTATGAGGACATCTGGATGCATTAAACCTGATTCTTTCACCACCAACTATAAATTTGGAAGAGCATATGAATTTGCCTCACTATTGTTATCACCTCCATAGATAATTATTGCACAAAAATATCCAATGACTGAAACCATAAATCCTCCAACACTACTAAAAACTAATAACCAAAATCAACAAATGTCGAGGATGAGAGGTCAAGTCTAGAGAAAGAGAAAAGATCCAAGAAAAAGGCAATTTTTTGATAGATCCACCACGACACCATTGTAAATACGGATGAAAAATATATGGATCGTGAAGATGGAGGAAACAGATTGGATAAAGCATTGGATAAACTTCACAAAATGGGCAATAGAGGAAGGAAGTTGGAAAGCAGAAAATGAATTTATGGAAAAAGAAAGCATCTGAAACATCCTTGGTGCCCCGTAAGTAGCTGAAATGGGTTGTTGGAAAGAAGAAGTGAAAAAAATCATTATTAGTCGGTATCATCAAGGATACCTCTGGTTAAATGAATCCATTGCATCTAGAAACAGATCAGGCAACCATTCGCCTAAGCCAATTAATAGAGAGAATGAAACATACATAGAAGCAATTGTATCAACAACTGGGCACCTCTCAGACAACAAATTTAGTAGAGAAAGTCGAGGTGATCACCCAGTCAAATATTCTAAATGGAGAATCTTAGCAAGCAATCAACGCTTGGTGCAACTTCATCTAGCGAATAAAGAATTCAGCTCCTAGTATTATTCGGAAAACCTTCAAGGTCAGGACATAAATTAAAAGGAGTAGGGAAATAGATGAAGCTAATAGTGGAACTCTAGGCAAAACAAATCAGTCAGAAATAGAACCTTAAGTCGGTCAACTACATAAAGAACTTGTATCTTCTTCTTACATACTTCTCTTTCTTTCTCCATCTATACTTCTTAACCTATTGTAATTTTGTAATCAAAATATGAGAGAAAATTATTTTGTATGACCACCTCTTGCTTGGGACAAGAAAGGAATTCATGTGGGGGTAGATGTTGTAGGGGCTAGTCAACCTTGTTGACTAGACCCGATGGTTGACTTAGAACTTTTTGTTCAACCAACGTAGTTAGAAGTAGATTTCAATTGGAATCTACTAACTGACTGACCTAGGAAGTTAAGAAGTTACAACTGCCTGTTAGAGGTATAAATAGATAAGAAGATGAAGGCTTAGATAGCTTCATAGGAGAGGATATATGTAATTAGGTCGTATTGTCTATCATATAATAAAATGACTCCTCTTTGGGCTCTCATTACTTATTTATTTCTATCTCTATACACATATGTGTATGCATGTATCTCTATGATGGATATGTAAGTTTCTACTAGTAACACTCTCTACTTTCCCTTAGATTACAATAATAACATTCTTTAGTGTACCATTAATGTGAGTAATTCTAAATGGCACCTTGTGATCTATCCAAATTTACGGGTATACCGAACTTCGGTTAAGATTGTTATTGGATTTTCTCCATTCCAACGTGTTCATGGGTTGGAGGCAGTCTTACCGATTGAATGTGAAATACCTTCACTTAATATCACCATAGAGATTCCACCTGACTCTTATGAGTTATAAATGTGTCTTGTTCACTTGGAAGATCTTGATTAGAAACATTGTGATGCTTCCACTGCTAATGAGGCACAAAAAATGAGTTAAATTTAGTATGGCAAGTCCATGCACCCAATGATATTCTTTGAAGGTGACCTTTTTTTGGTCTATGACCATGACAAAGCCACCTTGGTGGTAGGAAATTTCAACCTATTGTAGCATGGCCCTTAAATTGTGATATGTGCCCTTCATAAAGGAGCCTACAAGTTGGAATATTTTGAAGGGAATCTGCTTTTAGAGCCTAGAAATGGGCTCTATCTTAAGAAGTGTTATTCTTGAGCTTTCACGCTTAGGCATTCCCTTTGCAATTATTTTACATTGTTTTATTTAGTATTAGTATAAATTTATTTTCATGTTAGTGGTTCTTATGGTGCTTCTTCTTGATTGGCATATGTCATGGGATTCTTCATTTTTTTTAGGATTCACCAATGCAACTAGTTGTCACACTCGAAACCTTGCTTCCACTGCTTCGGTAATCTATTCTCCCATGGTCCAATTGGTCATTTTTAGGGGGTTCTTATATTGGCCCATATACCAATAATGTGTCTGAATACAACATTGTTATTGAACTACTTCATGACACCATTGCACATGGCACTCAGCCCTTAGAATTTTGTTTGGACTCTCAGTTGGTAGTGTCTCGGTTAAATGGAGAATTTCATATTCGTGACCCTACGCTACACCGTCATTTCCTTCAGGTACGTTTGTTGGAGCATAATTTTAATTATATCACTTATATTCATGTTCCAAGAAGCTATAATTCATTATCCATTGCATTTTCTAACTATGTGTTATGTTGACAGTGATATCATTCACATTAGTCAAAAACACAAAAAGTCATACATGTACATAATAGAATCATGGGCATGTTATCATTAAGGAAAAAAGGATCATTTGAATATATACTGTCATAAATGTTCATTAAGTACAAAATATGAATAATGCTACAAAATAGGATTTTAGCCTCGATTGTCCATTTCTAAGGACCGATCACACAAAAAATATAAATATCTCCTCATCATGATCCTAAGGGACCACCCCTTCCCTCTACATGTCCCTCGTAGCACACCATGGAATTGGTTAGATGTTGAAAGAGTCGCACGCATGCTCGTGGCACCCCAACAACTTGTCGTTTCATTTTCTCTGATAGATCTTCAATCTGTCTCATCAATACAAAGAGTATAACTTTGTCCAGGTTCCTATGGAAATTCTCTAACACACGATCAACATCTCCTCATGGTTTTTTCATATTGACCACATCATCTGTGCTAAGGAAACCCTTCAGGCTGTATCGGTCACACATCTGCATAATCAAGAAATCAAATCATTATCTTGATTCACACTTGTTGGTCCTAAAGTCTGCACCTGATTGCTAAAGGGAAAAGCTACACCACCTCAAGTTTAGAATGGTTGTTTTTTTTATTTTTTTGGTGAGTTAGAGGGTTGGTTTACCAACACAAGAGCACGGTTGGGATGGAAAAATGGTACAGATGAGGATCCTCCTTGGATGGTGGAACACTAATGACAAAAAAGTGAAATAATAGAGGTAAAAACAGAGGGAAAGAACATACCACTCAATGAATAATATGTTGCAATAAGTTTAATACTTAAAATATCATTTCAAGACATTAAACATGTATCAAAAACATAATTACTCCCACAGGTTGCAATAGAAATGAATCTCCACCAAAGTATTAGATGTTTTACAGGCTGCACATTAGTAAACATAAGTTATGCAATAGATGAAGGAAATGAAATGTACTTCACACAGATCAAAAAATACATTCAAGATAAGATAAAAACACATGAATATTTGGAAAAAACATTGTCATCAAAAGTATATTCACTGGGTAGAGAGATTTAATCATATGCATAGAATAGGTTCAACCAACTGATGTATTGATCTCCTTTCCCAAAATAAAATTCCCTCAAAACATACAAAAACTGCATATTTATCAGAGTTGCAGAGGCTCTCGTCCATCTGGGACTGAGACTTAACTCTACATTAAAAATTGTAGAACAACTTATTAACTTGACTAAAAAAATGTTGGAGTACAACAATGTATACTTCACACTTGACTTAATAGAAAAGAGTGGTTCTTACCACACATAAAAGACCACTTATTATGCTTTATCTAAAATAATGATGCAATTTAATAACTAAAAATTTCTATTGGAAATGAAAATGGACTGATGCATGCGTTGGAATGAACTAGGATTGGCAGAAAAAGACTAGGAGCAACAAAACTAAGTTCTTCATCGATCACTGGCATGCATGCGCATTGTTTGAGGCCAATGGAGGATAAATGGCTTTGTTGGCATCTCCTTCACATTATCTTCTTGAGGAAGAGGTAGGTCTTCTGGTGTTTTTCTGGAGTCTTTGACATTCCTTCTGTAGTCTGGATTATAGTTTCTCTAGTTCCCGATTATGGTGTTGCAGAGTCTGGATTCTGAAACTTCTATTTTGTACCTGTTGAATATGAGCGAGCTTCTTTGTCTCGATCATAACCGAACCTTCTTATTTTTTTCTCTATGATGGATTGGTTGTGGTCTGCTAGTGTTTTGCTTCTCCTCGTGACTTTTTCCTTTGATGATTTGGCTTAACGCCTAGTTTTGTTACCACATGTTGCTCTTGGATTGGACCCTATATGTGATATAAGCACATGATTGTGGAAGTTTTCAAGGGAGGTTTGGATCCACACCACTCTGAATCCTACAATCAACCACCAACTACCACGTACCTCTCAAGCTATACCATGTTTTCAATTGTGGGACCGCTCTGGGAGATTAATGTTCGGGTGCCTTTAACTTCCACAATGAATGTGAGTCATTAGTTTACGATCTACAATCAAGGTAAACCTTCTACTTTAGAGCCCCTGATAAATTTCTATTTGTCTTCCATATTAGAACTCCCTTATCTGATTTAGCAATGGCGCAAATTTCTTAGAGTTCGGGAGATTTTGAACACGGAGCATGAATTTCTCCCGAAGTGACTTTCTCCCGGAGTGATGTGGTAATCTCTTGCCACTTCGACACTTCAGAGTTCGTGAATTTTTGAATGAAAAGAATATATAAATCCAAGGGTGATGAACTCGCGAATAGATTAGCGTGTGCTTATCACTAATTAAACCTGGATTAATCTGTTTTTATCATTTAAATATTTTGGGACTTTGGGGCTCCGGGCTTAGGAGAACTGTGCTTTCTCTGGATGCAAAACTCTCAGAGTGACATTCTCCCAGACTGATGTGTGTCATGATATGAATTCCATGTGTCTCAACATATGAGCATTACACACTTGAACTGATGACTTCCAAGTGTCTTCAACACTTCGAGGTTTGGAAGTTTCTGGATGAAAAGCATGGAAATCTCCCGAAGTAATATGGGCTCGAAGTGACATGTCTCTTCAAGACTTCGACACTTCAGCACTTTGGGGTTCCGGTACTTCATTGTTTCACTCTTGATGTTAAACCCCACGTGATTTTGACTCTCCGAATGCACGAAAACCATCGATTTGAGTGGCCTGCTGGATCTCCACCATTGCAATTTTAATATGTTTGTTCCTACAATCTAAGCCTGAAGTTGACATCTTTTGAATTGATTTTTTTCCCACATAAGCTTACTGTGCATACAAAGGACTTGGTGGACCTGGATGTCTCCTGCGCACAAAAAATTCTTGGTGGGGCATGCTGCATTCTAAATTAGTGGAAAACATGATGAGAAGTATTTCAAACTCAAACTAGACATGCAATTATCTTTCAAGGAAAACATAAATAATTATGTGCAAAGAAATAGTCAAGCAAGTCAATGAGGAAAAACAAGTCATTAAACAAATGGGAAACTGACTTGACCAAGCTTAAGAGGAAAAATTTCTAGGAAGGCATGCAGAAAAGAGAGAGAAGGGGCAGGGGTGCAGACTTAGGTCTTAACATTGACTCCTACTAGGGATAGCACTTCCTTGCAAGGAAATATGAACAGTAGATCAGTTCCTTGGAATTTAAATAACTTTCTCCCACCTTCGCTCTCTTACCTCTGATTCTTCCTACAAGTCACACATCGTTGCTTCTATCTCTCAACCATGCATCTTATTGAATCCAAAAACTGCAGCTGCACCCCAGTGCATTTGTTTGGCTATGGAGTCTTTATTCACACACAAACCAACTAATATATAGCTACACCCTAGTGCCTTTATTGGGATATGGAGTCTCTCTTGTTAAAACAAGCTATTGAAACCAAAAAATCTGCGAACTGAAAATTAAATGCTCAAACTATGAGATTATTCTCCTACTACCTACTCTATTCAATTGAAAACCAACTCAAACATGTGTAATTCCATTTCCAATGAAACCAAGAAACCATTTGACTGAGAACCATAACTCTATGCATGTCACTGTTTAAAATAATACAAATAGGGTAACAAATGTGACAAAAAGTTAGCAGGAATATGGTACTTATAGTTGTAAATGATGATCATGCTAAAAATTTCAACCTTTGGGGTTTTGGAAAAACAAGATTCCATCCAACTTGTTATTGGATCTTGAAATTCATGGAAATGCTCCAACTGGTTGAGAAGACAAAGTTGTTGTTGTATGAGATATGCATTATTGATAATATTATACTCTTCATGTTCTCTTTGAAACAACTCATTAATAGCATATGCTTCATGATAAGCAGGAGAAAGTAAATCCCCTTGAAATTGGTGATCATTTTCTTAGATAGAAAACTCTTTGACAGAATTAAAAACAACAAGATGATCATAGAAATATGATTCTTGTAAATTTATTTCTGTAGCTTCAAAAGAAGAATCAACATGCTCAAGAAAATCTTCATTCTTCTTAACTATCTCTTTACAATTAACATACCTATATTTATTGCTATGATAAGAATACATTTGTTCAAATTCCTCACAACATTCATCAGTTTTAAAAGAATGTTGAAAGTCATCTTGCTGTATAAAAAAATTGGAAAAATATACAACTGATAATGAATCTTTGTCCTCTTCCTTATCATTATTGTCCCCTTCATCTATACTTCTAGAAGAACTAATAATTGACTGTTGAATATAACATCCAAATTCTTCACAAAAATTTTCAAAAAGTAAATCAGCTGGAAAAAACCTTTTACGATGATCACTAAATGTTGCATGAAACTGTTTCAGGGAAGATCTACTAGCAGGAGGCAAGGATTGGTACCATTCACAAGAATATCCCTCTAATGAATACATGAAAATCTTCATTAATACATCCTCATGATGTATACCCAACTGATGCATGACCTCATGGAATTGAAGAAAATGATCTACAGGGTTATCATCTTTATCTTCTCTAAATATAGGCAAGTAATCACCCCACTGATATATAGTAGGAACAATATTTGGAAAACCAGGAACAACAGAGAAATTAAAAGGAGAAAACCTCCGAGACAAGATGGCTTCCATCTCAAGATATGACTTCTTAAAACTGTGGAGTCGCCACTAGATTTTTTAACCATGGAGTCACCAGGTGAATGATCTGCAGTTTGAATGTGTCTACCTTTTGTTCACCATAAAAAACTAGATCTAATCGTTTTCTTTCTCCCAACGAAAGATTGCTTCGTTACTTCGTTCCCCAGAAACGGTGCCATAATATGTTGGTCCTAAATTCTTCACCTAACTTGTAAAGGGAAAATATAGTCCACCTCAAGTTTAGAATGGTTATTTTTTAAATTTTGTTGGTCAGTTAGAGGGATGGTTTACCAAGACAAGAGCATAGTTGGGCTAGAAAAATGATATGAATGAAGGTCCTCCTTGGATGGTGGCACACTAATGATAGACAAGTGAAATAATAGAGGCAAAAATAGAGGGAAACAACAGACCACTCAATGAATAATTTGCTGCAAGAATTTTAATACTTAAAACATCATTTCAAGACATTAAACATGTATCAAAAACACAATTACTCACACAGGTTGCAATAGAAACAAATATCCACTAAAGAATTAGTTGTTTTACAGGTTGCATATTAGTAAACATAAATTATACAATAGCTGAAGGAAATGAAATATACTTCGCACAGATAAAAAACTGCATTCAAGATAAGATAAAAACACATGAAGATTTGGAAAAAACACTGCCATGAAAAGTATATTCACCAGGTAGAGAAATTGAATCATGTTCATATAACAGGTTCAACCAGCTGATGCATTGATCTCCTTTCCAAAAAAAAATCCCCTCAAAACATACATAAACTGCATATTTATTAGAGTTGCAAAGGTTCTCGTCCATCTGGGAATGAGACTTAACTCTACATTAGCAATTGTAGAACAAATTATTAACTTGAATAAAACACTACTGGAGTACAACAATGTATACTTCACACTTGACTTGATAAAAAAAAGTGGTTCTTACCACACATAAAAGACCACTTGTTATGCTTTATCTAAAAGAATCTTGCAATTGAACAACTGAAAATTGCTACTGGAAATGAAATGTGATTGATGCATGCGCTGGAATGAACTAGGATTGGCAGAAAAAGACTAGGAGTGACAGAACTAAGTTCTTCATTGATCACTAGCATGCATGTGCGTTGTTTGAGGCCACTGGAGGATAATTGGTTGTATTGGCATCTCCTTCACATTATCTGCTTGAGGAAGAGGTAGGTATTCTGGTGTTTTTCTGGAGTCTTAGACATTCCTTCTGTAGTCTGGATTATAGTTTCTTGAGTTCCCAATTATGGCATTGCAGAGTCAAGATTCTGAAACTTTTGTTCTATACCTGTTGACTATCAGCGAGTTGCTTTGTCTCAATCATAACCAACCCTTATTCTTGTTTTCTTTGTGATGGACTAGTCTTGGTCTACTAATGTTCTACTTCTCCTCGTGACTTTTTCCGTTGATGATTTGGCTTAACGCCCAGTTTTATTACCACACACTGCTCTCGGATTGGACCCTAGACATGATATAAGAATGTGATTGTGGAAGTTGTCAAGGGTAGTTTGGATACACACTGCTCTGACTCCCACAATCAACCAACAACTTCCACGTACCTCTCAAGCTATACCATAGTTTCAATTGAGAGGTCGTTTTAGGAGATTAATGTTCGGGTTGTTGGCATGTTTTACAGGCAGCGTATTCTTGTCATTGATGGCAAGTACAACAACGACAATGGCTTAAGTACAGGAAGAATGTGTCAGGTGGGCACCAGAAGTATTTTGGGAAGACGCAATAGAGCAAGTTTGATAAGATCAGAAGATATAGTGAAGAGTCTTAAGTACAGGAAGAATGTGCCAGGCAGGCACCATAAGTATTTTGGGAATATGCAACAGAGAAAGCTCGATAAGATCAGAAGAGATAGTGCAAAGGTTCTTGGCAATTGATGGAAAATAGGCTCGGAAGACATCGTAAGTCCAGACATGAGAAGCACACAGATGGGGGACAGATATTAGGTGTTAGATCTGAGCATGGGTATCGGCAGTCATTAGATCTAGTAGAACCTGCAGGATCTTTAAAGTGTAAGGTAAAGCGGGCTTACAAAATCCCGAAAGCAGGAGGACCGTTCATCTTCGGGCAGGACACGTGGTCATAGATCAGCATTTCGTTGACTAATAAGTCAAAGGAAGGAAGTGCTCTCTCCTATGAAATCATGAAATCCGAAACCACGACTTAATCCCCATCTCAGAGTTTCGGATACTGAGAGTTGGAGGTGTCAAGGACATTCACGACAAGAATGGTGAAATCGTGGCGAAACCATGATTTAATCTAAGTCATTGATCAAAGGGATATCATGGACCATTGATCTAACTCCATTTTTGTGTTTTGGATACCGAGAGTTGGAGGTGTCAAGGACACTCACGACAAGAATTATGAAATCGCGAAATGAGAAACATAGAAATACCTTCAGATCATTTTTGGGTTCGTGACTTGGAGTGTTGAAACACTTCATCATAGAAATGTCGAAACGTCGAAATGTGAAAGGTTGAAATACCTTCAAATCATTTTGGGGTTCGTGACTCGGAGTGTTGAAACACTTCATCACACAAATGCCAAAATGCCAAAATGCGAAATGCCAAAATACCTTCAGATCATTTTGGGGTTCTTGACTTGGAGTGTCGAAACACTTCATCACAGAAATACCAAAACGTAGAAATGCGAAACGTAGAAATACCTTCAGATCATTTTGGGGTTCGTGACTTGGAGTGTCGAAACACTTCATCACACAAATGTTGAAATGATGAAATGCGAAACCGCGACTTAATCTCAGGCATCGATCAAAGGGAGATTGTGGACCGTTGATCAGGCAAGACGAAAGCTCGTGAAGGTATGAAATCATGAAGCACTCTCGTTCTTGGCCCCTATTCACAGGTAGTGGTCACAATATAGGAAGAAGCTAGCGGTACTAAACTCCATTTCGGAGTTTCGGCAATCGCAACATGAAGAGTCGAGACTCTTCATCACAGGAGTTTTGAAGTTGCGAAATGCAAAACGCATCTTGATTAGGCCCATGGTCACAGCCAATGGGCATATGGGATAAATGCAAGACCATATGGATTTAATCCAATGGTGCAGGTGAATTTGAATATGATCGGAGGGCTATTGTTTCACTTCACAGTGAATGATTCAGTTATGATTCAGTTAGCAGAACCAAATCGTGGTTCTTGGACGGTTGGCATTTCAGTTGCTGAAGAGTTGTTGTTCTAGGGTTTTTAGGGGTAACTGAAGTGGTTGTAGTATATAAAAGAAACACGCAGTGACTATGTGTGGTTGGATGTTCTGAATGAAAAATGAGTTGAACTGTAAAGAAGGGAAAATTACATTATGTGCAGTGTGAGACCAACAGTATGCGCAGTGTGAGATAAAACTCAGAGATGAGTAACATATGAGGAATAGACAGAAGCAAGATGTAGTTTTCTTTTTTAGGCTTGAGCGAGCGAAGCAGAGAAAAAGTGGAGTGGCAATGAACAACCCGATGAGTAGAACCATGGCACATTGAAGAGCATGCAGAGGCACTGTGCATGGAGGACGAAGAAGGTGCATTGATAGTATAAATACACAGAATAGAGAAGAGATGGAGGCTGTTGTGGAGAGGAATTACACACAGGGAAATAGCATGTTGTGGGTAGGAGCTAAAATACACAGAAGAGGTGTAATTCATAGAATCAAAATAAGACACGGAGCATAAAGCACAGCATAAGAAAAGAACAGAGATGCATAACTGATATAGTAAAAGAAGGTTGAGGTGCACTTGTAGAGAAAAGTAGAAGATCAGAAAGTGCAAGAAGATGCAGGCAAGGAGACACTGATACAGGAGAGCAGAGCAGCATAGAAGAACAGTGATAAGCTTGGTAAGCCAATGACAACTATTGAATCACTGTAATAAGTTTCAGTAGAAAATATTTATAATCAGGGTGGTTGGGAGGTGCTAGGGAGGACTATTTTCCTTAGAGGTTCAAGTGGGTTCTTGAACACAGGGAGTTGTAGCTTCCATTTGGTTGCAGCTACAGAAACCAGGGTGGCAGGGTGGTGCAAGGGAGAACTGTTGTTCTCTGTTATACAGGTTGGTGCATGTGTGACTGGAAGTTGGTTCTTCCATCCAGTCGGTGTTGGAACACTCAGGGAGTTGGTGCTTCCTTCTACCGGGTGCTAGAGAAACCAGGGAGTTGGTGCTCTCAAAAAAGTTGGTGCTTGTATAAGTGGAAGTAGGTGCTTCCATCCAGTTGGTGCTGGAACAGTTAGGGAGTTTTTTCTTCCTTCTAGTGGGTGCTAGAGAAACCAGGGAGTTGGTGCTTCCTTCTAGTAGGTGCTAGAGAAAATGGAGAGTTGGTGCTCTCAGCAAGTTGCATCTTGAAAAACATAGGTTATAGCCTCACAATGAGTTGGAGCTCATAAGTATGATAATGTACAGAATGTAAAGATTACTTATCATACCAAGAAGAAGAGGTTTTTACCCT
>SNQJ01S0037859.1:15800-46402 GCA_010110895.2 Picea sitchensis
TTATCATACCAAGAAGAAGATGTTTTTACCCTTTATGGGTTTCCTTGGGAAATATCTGTCTCTGCATATTTCATATGTGTGACAGATGTCGAATATTCTATTGCTTATCTCCCTGCATTATTGTGATTGTCATTGAGTGCTCTGTAAATATTTTAAAATAATCATAATTGTTTAAGCACGGTAACAACTGATTCACCCCCCCCCCCCNCTCAGTTTTCCAACATAGGCACCTTGAATTTTCACAATGAATGTGAGTCATCAATTAGTTTGTGATCTACGATTTGGGTGACCTTGCTAATTTAGTGCCCTAGCTAGAGTTCTATCCATATGCCATATTAGAACTCCCCTATCTTATTTAGTGATGGAGAAAATTTCTTAGATATTGGAGGCTTTTGAACATGGAGCATGAATATCTCCTGAAGTGACTTTCTCCTGGAGTGACGTGGCAGTCTCTCATCACTTTTACACTTCTGATTTCAGGATATTTTGAATGCAAAGTGTATATAAATCCTGGAGTGTCAAACTAACGAAGTGATTAGAATGTGCTTATCACTACTTAAAATTGGACTAAGTCATTTTTATCGTTTAATTATTTTGGGACTTCAAGGCTTCGGGCTTCAGAGAACTGTGCTTTCTCTGGATGGAAAACTCCGAGAGTGACCTTATCCTAGAGTGATGTGGTGGCCTGAAATGAATTCCATGTGTCTCAACAGATGAGCATCATGCATCTAAATTGATGAGTGGAAAGTGTCTTTGGCACTTTGGGGTTCAGGAGTTTCTGGATGTAAAGCATGGAAATTTGTCAAAGTAGTACAGGCCCGAAGTGACATGTCTCTTTGAGACTTTGGTGCTTTGGCACTTCGAGATCCTGGTACTTCGTGGGTTCTCTCTTGATGTTAAACCCCACACGATTTTGACACTCTGAATGCACGAAAACCATCGATCTGAGTGGTCTGTTGGATCTCCACCATTGCAATTTTAATCTTTTTGTTCCTACAATCTGATCCTGAAATTGACAACCTTTGAATTGTTACTTTTTCTCGTGGAATCTTACTGTGCATACAAAGGAATTGGTGGACCTAGATGTCTCCTACGCACACAAAATTCTTGGTGGGGCCTGATGCATGCTCAATTAGTGGAAAACATGATGAAAAGTATTTCAAACTCAAACCAGACATGCAAATATCTTTCAAGGAAAACAAAAATAATTATTTGCAAAGAAACAATCAAGCAAGTCAATGAGGAAAAACAAGTCATTAAAAAATGGGAAACTGATTTTACCAACCTTAAGAGGAAAAATTTATAGGAAGGTATGCGAAAAAGAGAGAGAAGGGGAAAGGGTGCAGACTTAGGTCTTAACAACACCAAAAATATTTTCTTCTTAAATCATTTATTGATATAAAATATAAAAATCAAAGAATCAAAAATTATTTTTTACCAATATCATTGTAGGCACTTCCAAGAGGAATGGGTGTCTCTCGATCATTGCAGTAGTCTATCATTGCATAAGGGTATTGTTTTATCGCAATGACTTGGCATGACCACCAAGAAAAAAATGTTCCATCCCAAGGATCACCTAACTGAACTCCTCCTTGCCTCGATAGTACCTTCATCCATATATTCATCGTACCATCTTGGATATAATGAGGATGGATATCCATAGAAGGACTTAACATAGGCACTCTTTCAAAGAAAAAGGTGCATAATATGCTTCCAAATCTAAATTTATTCATCTTTCCTTTCTTGCATCCTTTTAGCTAAGCCTCCATGCACATGATCAGTGAGGTGCTCCAATCATATATTACAAGCCTTAATCATTCTATTGCATCTAAAACCATGGTTCTTGAAGCATGATGTAAAGATGTTGATCCCACAATGCGGGTAAACGTCAAGACTATAATTTCAATACTGAGACTCTCTAATTGTTTTATTGGGAGTTGGCTCCCAACCTTTTCTATATTATCCAAGCAATAGATGGAAATACATTCATTGATCGTAAAACCATTGGATCCTTTTCCTTTGAGGTTCACCACATAACCTCGGCGAGATATCCCTTTAATAAATTATATGTCCTTTTTCTCAATATTTAAATATTTACTATTGATCATGAATGCATCAACATCGGGCTCCCAGTGATCAATCAATGTTTCTAACAATCGTCTTTGAGACCTAATCCCATTACATCGGAATAATTTATAAAATCCGCACCATCATAGTGCTTCTTGTGCCTCCAGGTAATTCATGAATTCATTATCTACATCTCCATGCTCCCTTTCTCTCCACTCAATCGCCATCCTACCAAAAATTCAAATTTTTGAGTTAGAAATTGTTTTTGAAGTTTGTGGAGATGTACGTGACTCCCAGTTAGGACATTCATGTACATATATGAAAATAATTAACATGGATAGCATACATATATCTATGTATGCAAACCATGTCTAAGTAGGCCACATACATGGTCGTATAACCTTAAAAATCTATGAAAACTAAAAAAATTGACTAAAATCTAAAAAAATTCGGATGAAAATGAAGGAGAGGAAATGGTCTGTCACCTGGTCTAATTGGTTTGGAATTCCAAGCCTTGTGCGTGCTATACTAGTCATCAGAATATTGAAGGGTGAAAAGGCTCCAAATGCACTCCAAGTGGGTAAAAATAAAATGGTATGGTAAAAATTCATTTTTTTACCTATTTAAACCTATTTTTATTCCTTTTTATATAGTATTTTTACCTTTTCTAACATTTGTAATTCCATTTAGACTAATTAAATTCTTTGGAGATCTTTTGTCATTCCATTCTTTTAATATCTGTAGGATGATCTACAGTTGTATTATGAATTGTAAACATGTTTTGTAGGATGGTGAGTCGAGCAATTATAAGCTGGTAGGCTTATGTGTTAGTAGGGCAGAGAGCCTAGGTGTCAAAGACCAAGAGCCTATTTTGTGCATGTAAATATTCATATTATTAATACAAAAACATCATTTCATGTATACCGACCATGATAAAAGCCAATGGGGGACTAATCTCCACCAAGCTAGGTAAGGGAGTGGGGGTTGAGAGGTTGGAAAGAGGGGATAAGCCTAAGTGCTTAAGTCCAAGAGAATAATAATTTATTATTATTCCAAAAGGTGCTTAAAAGGATATGTTTTTATCCTAAGTTCCTTGAGGGGAGGATGAGGGACTTCCAAAGGGAAAGGAATGTTCTTCATGAGTGACAGGTGTCGGCTCAGGCACATGTATTCTTAAGGGGGAAGTTCTTGTTGTTGGGCGGGGGGGGCTATGGCACTCAAACAGACACATAGTGAGGTTCATGCACAGAGTTTTGTCTCTCATGCTCTCACCATATTCGCTATGCTAGACCATTCTACCCCATATTTCCTCACTAGTTCACTCATGCACTAAGCAAGCACACAACCAGCCTTTTTCCGCCATTTCTGAACTTGTGGCTATTGTGCACCTCTATAATTTATTGAGTCGTCCCTTGCCTTACACGACTTAGTTATTGTGGTTGAAGAGGTAGGTTGTCAAGCTCGTGGTTGAAGAGGCAGGTTGTCAGGTCTGTGAGCAACTCTCTCTCCAAGTGAGAGAGGTTGTTGTGGATTGAATAAGCACATTGTCAGGCCTATGAGAAACTCTCTCCAGGTGAGAGAGTGTGCTGGGGAAGTGAGTTCTCCTAGAAGGAGTCTCGTAGCTACTACAAAGATCTGAGAATTCCTATCCATCCTGTTGTTGAAGCCCAAGGTAAGGGAGGTGGAGCAGTCAATTGACTATGTGACAGTGAAGGTGTATACTCCTAGGGTGGGACAGGCATGTGGGGAATGAGAGTTTGTGAATAGTGGGTGTAAGTGGCTATTGGGAGAGAATCCTTCCTCTTAAACTGTATGAATTTCCTATCGACCTTGCCTAGCCTAGGAATCCCTTTCCCAGTGGAGGTTAGTCCCAGCCCGGGGGTGACCCACTGCTAAGAGCAGGGATGATTTTAAGGATGAAAATTTATTTTAAAATGTAGAAACTTTAGTGAATCTTACTTATCCTTCATATGCCAACTACAAATGTTTGGCGATATTTTTGTAAAAAAATTCAAATTTCTAAGGATTTTATATAGTTTTTTATAAAATTTTGGCGATTTTTAAGGTAAAATAATTTTATCCTATAGAATTTGGGCGAATCATTTTTAAACTAGCGAATCTCGTTTTTGGAAAACCCATGGAAAATTAGCCCATGAGCGAAATTTAGCCCCTAAAATCATCCATGGCTAAGAGTGATGAGCAGTGTGGTCTAATGCTGGGAGGTTTATGGAAGGTTTGCACGCAGTTGGTGGTTTTTTCTCCAGTTAAAAGATAAGTATATTTTTTGTTCTTAATTATGTATGCTATGCATGTATGTGATTCTTGAAATGTTATCATGTGTTTCGTTGCATGTAGAATTATTTTCAATTCCATTTGATTCTTTATGGTAGCAGTAATTCTGTGTTATTTGTTTTAAATTCATTATAAATGCATGTTATATATATGTGTGTGTGTGTGTGTGTGTGTGTGTGTTCCTTTGTGACGTTGCCCAACTGTTGGTGGTTGGGGATGTTACAAATTGGTATCACAACTAAGTGAAGTGTATGAGTAGTGGCGTTTCCCTACTGTTGGTGGTTGGGGACGTTACAAATTGGTATCAGAGCCATGGTTTCGACACTGAACCTGGATGGGACATGTTAGTGGTTAACGAGACAAATATTTCAGAGTGAATTATTGTCGAAAGGGACCAAAATTCGAGGTTCAGAGCGTTCTTGGGTGCAAGGAGTGCATCGACAGAGTCTTTGACTCAAAAATCTCAGGAGAAATAGCTTGATTTTTATCATGAAGGGACGTGAATATCTATTGTACGGAGTGAAAATATACAAAAGTCGAATAAGTGTCGAAGAAACCCTCTAAGGAGAAAGGGGTTCGAGAAACGAAGCTCGGGAGGTGTATCGGTATTATAAAACCATGACAGATGTGCTATTGGGCGGCAGAGTAATGTGAGTTTTGGAATCTATTTAGGAGAAGGAGGACAATTCCTGAACATCAAATCTAGAAAAGTTGTGAGGCAATTAGCTATGAGTTCCTTTGGAAATCAACAGAGTAACGAAGTTCATCTATGTCGTTGATCCGAGAGAGAGGATACGTGGTGAAAATCCATGGACTTTGGGTGAAATCACTTTGAGAGAAAATGAGTGTGGAGAGGTTGAAACTCCTGAAGACCGAAGTCCCCGAAGTGGATCTACACCATAGATTTGAGGGGAAGAGATCGACCATTGGATTGGGCTGAAGTTGGACCAAAACTGTCGAATCAACCCAAGGGTGGAATTTATGGTGCAGTATGAAGGACAGAGAATTCCTGAATCTTCAAAGTCCAGAGTAATCCAGACCATCCGTCAAAACAGACCCATGTCAGAAAATTGGCTTGTTCTGGATTTCAATGTTCAGGAGAATTAGTGTGTGTTGAGGAGATAAATCTCGAAGCCCGAAGCTCTGAAGCCCCAAAGAGCCTAAGTGGTGAGTCATGATTATCTCATCTGGTTGAGGTGGGCCTCTCTTATACCTGCCACATGCCCCCCACGCGGAATTTTGACAGTTGTACTATGTGGGCCCTGAGGTTACATAACATAGTTAAAGGTCGGTGGGCCCACACTAGCATTGATCATGATACATCCATATCGATGGTCAGGAGGAATTGAGGGGACCCAAATTGCACAGGAATTAATTTCTTAGGGTGTTCCCACAATCCAAACCGCATTTTTACTGGGGGGTTACGTGTCAGCGTCAAAGGAATTGCGGGATGAAAGGTGGGTTACTCCAAACCTCAGATGCATGCCCTCGCAATTTGAAAGGCGTTAAGTGATGTGACTATTTGGTATCTTAGTTCAAGTATAGAAATCATGGGTCCCAGTGAACGCATGGCGCTAGTTGCAAATTCCAGAGACTTGACACACCAGAAGAATGTTTCATAAGGGAACGAAAGGAGCAACTTTCAAAATTTTCGTAACACCAAGGTGACGAGACGTAATGATGTCACCAAAGGTGACATGGAAGTGTTCGTAGATTAATGGTTCGGGGTGTTGGGGGTGTGCGGATGTGAAATCATATGAATTCCCGAAACTCTGAAGTCTCAGAGCTTAGATGCCTGAAGTTCCATAGTGGGTGTCAATCATTGGATGTTGGGTATTCGTGGACTGTTGATCCACCCTACTCATGAGTTCGTCAATCCGAAACTCTGAGATATTTGTTGTGATGTGCTTTGAAAACTCCCAAATTCAGAGGCCTGAAGTCCCTAATAAGCGCCTATCAACCTAGAGCTTGGCCAAAGTCCATGGTCATATGGTTTGGGGGATAAGAGAAAGGGGATAGTGCCCGAAAAACATTATTGCAGAACAATGAAGAGCTCAAAAAGAAAATATCTACTGGGATTCTTGATTGCTCGAGAACTGTAGAATGAAATCTGAAAGTTTCTTTAAATTAGATTGGTTTATGAATACTGTGTAATTTGTTAAGGAATGATGGCTTGACAAATTTTATTTGACTTCACATTGTGTTTTTAGAGTTAACGATTGTCAGAACCGAACCGAATTTCCTCTTAGTGCAGAGAAATGGAGGAGGCACAGAATGCTTCCAATTCATAGAATGAAGCTAGAGGAATGGATGTCCATTTGGGAGTTAAAGGATCGAACTCCAATGGGCATGGAGAAGAGATATATAAGGAGGGAAACATGATGAAAATCATTGAAATATTGTAGAAAGATGTCCAGACTCACCGAGCAGATAACATAAATCTCATGAAAACTAGGGAACAATAGGGAGAATTCAACATAAAGTTGATACAGAGCCTAGAAAGGATAGAAAACAAATCGGATAAGGAGAGTGACTCCAGTAAATTAGGAATTCATGGGTCTCTTGATGAAAAGAGGAAATCAAGGAGTGTTGGCAGACACCATCATCACTCCCAAGGGCACTCCAAGAGGAGGGAACATAGTAGTTCAAGCCCATCTCCTACCAGAAATCATAGGAGATCTGGAGTGGATGAACTGAAGGGTGAAATGAACAACATGAAACCTCCTACTTTTGATGGAGAGAACAAGAAGGAGGAATATTTCGAGACATGGTTGCTTGTCATGAGGAAATATTTCCAACTGCAGAATTATTCCTCTCATGTAGAAGGAAGAATTGCAATGTATCAACTGAAAGGAAAGGCATCCATGTGGTGGGATCAACTTATGTAGGTGAAACACATTAAACTAAAAAATGTTACTTGGAAGGAATTAAAGAAGTATATTTCAAAAAAAAATACTTGACTAAGAGATACTATGAAAAAAATATGAAAGAGTTCTTTGAACTCAAGCTGGGTAGCATGACCATTGCTGAATATGAACGAAGGTTTTTGGAATTGTTGAAGTATGTCCCTTTCATCAAATATGAGACTGTTAAAATTCAAAGGTATCTGAGTGGACTGTCACCTTCCATTAGTGACAAGATCCAATATGATGATCCTAAAACTATGGAAGAAACTATGAGGAGAGAAAAATGATTATATGAGCAGTAAGGAGAAAATCCCACTCTTTGGAAGGCTTGGGAAGACAAGAAGAAATTCAAGATAGATCAGAGGAAGAAGGGAACTAAGCCATCCTTTTTCAGAAATATCCCTCAAGGAAATCCAGGTTTTAGAGAGCCTAGGAAGGCTGAAGTGGGTGGGAAAATGCCAAGACAACCACCTATGGAATGTTGCAGTTGTAAAGGAAATCATAGGTATAGAGATTGGCCCCACAGAAATGAAAAAGTGAGAGGTGTCCACAATGTTCAACATGAAGAAACAATGGAGGACATGGGTAGAAGTGTACCAAGGATCTACACAGCCCTGGACAACAAGAAAATAGAATATCAGTCACATATGATTCAAGTGGAAGGTATGATAAACAACCAAACCATTACTATTTTAATTGATTTAGGAGCTAGTCATAGTTATATAGATCCTAGAATGGTGGAAAGTTTTCATTTGCCAAGAAACAAGCATGGAAAATCTTGGTTAGTGCAGCTATCTATAGGATCCAAGAGAAAGGTTGTTGAGTTGGTTAAGTATTTTCTAGTGGACATGAATGGACTGAGCACAAGGGTCGAATTGAACATATTACCTTTAGGTTCCTATGATTGCCTAATTGGGATGGATTGGTTGTACCAGCACCATGCCATCTTAGACTGTCGTAAAAAGGAATTCAGTTGCCTGGATGAGGAAGGAAACCCAAGGAAGGTACAAGGAATCCCAAGGGTAGTTACTATCAGAGAAATCTCAACAATGCAATTGAAGAAGTGTTACAGGCAGGGTTGCCAAATATTCGCAGCTCATATGGAAGAAGAACCTAAGGGTAAGGTGTCAAATATTGAAGAGTATGCAGTATTAAAAGATTTTGAAGATGTATTCCAGGAGGTACTCAGACTACCCCCAAAGAGAGATATTGATTTCTCTATAAACCTGATGCCTGGAGAAGCTCCATTGTCAAAAACTCCTTATAGAATGAGTACACCAGAGCTGAAAGAACTGCAATTGCAGCTTGAAGAACTTATAAAGAAGGGGTATATATGCCCAAGTGTGTCACCTTGGGGTGCCCCAATTCTATTTTTGAAGAAGAAAGATGGGACATTGAGATTGTGCATCGATTTCACACAGTTTAACAAAGTGACTATTAAGAACAAGTATCATTTTCCAAGGATCGGTGATCTCTTTGATCAGTTCAAGGATGCCAAGATATTTTCAAAAGTAGATCTCAGGTCAGGGTACCACCAGGTAAGGATAAAGGATGAAGACATCAATAAGACTGCCTTTAGAACAATGTATGGTCATTATGAATTCATGGTGGTGCCATTTGGGTTATCAAATGCACCCATTGTTTCCATGTTCCTAATGAATGGTGTATTCAAAGAATACCTAGACAAGTTTGTCATAGTATTTTTAGATGACATCCTGGGGTATTCCAAGTCGGAGGAAGAGTATGAACATCATTTGAGGATGGTGTTTCAAGTGCTAAGAGAGAACCAACTATATGCCAAATTGAGCAAGTGCCCATTCTATCAAAAATAGATCCATAATTTGGGACATATCGTTTCAAAAGATGTGATAGTTGTGGATCCTGAGAAGATAGAAGCCATTAGAGAATGGTCAGGGTTGAAGAATGTGACAGGATTCAGATCCTTTATGGGTTTAGTTGGCTATTACAAAAGGTTCATTGTAGGGTTCTCGAGGATAGCTCACCCCATCACTTCCTTGCAAAGGAAGGAGAATAAATTTCAATGGACAGAATAATGTGAGAGGAGCTTCCATCAATTGAAGCAGTTGTTAACCAATGCTCCAATCCTGAGGATTGCAAATCCAAATGAATATTTTGTAGTGTGTACTAATGCATGCAAAAAAGGACTGGGGGGAGTCCTCATCTAGAATGGGTTTGTAATATGTTATGAGTCTAGAAAATTGAAAGAGAATGAAAGGCTCTATGCAACTCACAATTTGGATTTGGTAGCCATAGTGCACGCTCTAAAGAAATGGAGACATTACCTCATGGGAAAGAGGTTTGAATTAAGAACATACCATAACAGTCTGAAGTATTTGTTTGATCAGCCAACCTTGAATGATAGGCAGAGTAGACGGTTGGAATTCCTTTGTGAGTATGACTTTGATATTAATCATATTGTTGCACCTCTTTTGTCACCTAAATGAGCAAAATAAGGGTGCTTACAAGCTCAGTTGGGTCAGCTAGGTAAGACAACAGTAGAGGAAAGAGTTATAAGTGTAAAGAATAAAAGATAAGCAAAGAATTAAACTAAGAAGGATAAAAGAAATTAAAATATAGTGCATAAGGCCATTAGAACAAGAAACAAACAAGACTCATGCCACCAATGGAAAGGATTATATTAGTGGAAAGAAAACACCAAAGATAAAGGGAGACTTTGGGTCCCCTCTTCCTCCAAGGGAGGGCTCTTGGACCCCCAAATATTGAGCTCTTCTTACAAGTGAGGAAATAAAATGGAATGGTGAAGAGAATCCAAAGCACATCCAATCTAGAGGTGATATGAATGGCTAACTAAAATGGTACTAGCATGCTCTTGATGAGGAAAGAGGATCCTCCAAGAGAATATCAACAGCATAAAAATACAAATGAATTCCTTGAAAATGTAGTGCACCCATGGCCTCTTTTTATAGCATCACTTTGAGGCATTATTTAATCATCTTTTAGTGTGAACAAGGGGCCATTTAGGGCACCCTTAGGTCTTTGACCAGCCACCCAGCTAGATTCAGCCAAGATTTGGATGTCAAACCGATTTGGAAGCTGAACCAGAAGTGGGTGGGAGGTCGACCAATATCATAAATGTGTCGTTTTGAGGGATGCACAGTTTTTTGAGTCCACAGTCGCGCATCATGTGCATGTGTTCTTTTTCCTGCGTTTCTGAATGGTGCATGTGTTCACGCTCCTTGTGTAGTCTTAGCGCATGCTGATTTTATTGTTGATTGTATAGTTTTGGGACTTTTGGAAATGCATTTTTGGTCATTTTTAGTCCATGGGTGAACTGATAGTTGTTTGAAGATGTTGGATTCTTGTAACCATTTGCGGACAAAATTTCAGTGATGAAATATGCCCCCTGATGTATGAGTTTAGGAGCATACGTATAGTCGAAATACATCAATTTTTCTTCTACTGAGAGTACCATTGTAAGAAAGAGTGATGAGGAGAGTGTCAAGAGAGATCCACTGGAGGGAGAGGGGAACCTGTAGGACCCAAACCTTTCGCAAGGAATAAAAAATAAAACTGTGTATAAACAAGGCAAGCATGCCCCATGCTCGTGTCATGTAACTCAAAAAGGTGTAATACAGTAACTGAAGTTGTGTGTTGGTGGAGATGACTGCAGCACCCTCGAGGGTGGGTTGATAATACCAGAGGATAATTCTGATGGTGAACAAACTTTGAAAAGAGGCAATGATACCTATAAGAAGTGTCAATGATTCACAGGCATTGATGGCCTAACAATGTTCATAGGTCTTCGGCAATTATAAAAACAACAATGATAGTCGCAAAGTAAAACCCACCACAACATGAGAAAGTGTTGAAGTCAAATGTCATGGGGTTCAATGACAACAGAAAGCAATGATGGTTCTCTCTGTGTCGTCCGAGACTCCTCATTGTGAAGGTAATGAGAGTCAAGATATTGTTGCCCATCTAGAAATTGTGCTGATGTCGACAGAAAAGGAGACACGACTCCAAGAAGCAGAGGGATTCATGAAATCCACTGGATGAGATCAAGAACTAATGAGTAACATGGATGAAGTCAGATAATGGTGAGACTTGAGACTACCCTTGGTTGGGGATAAAGGGGGTGTGGTAGCAATCGTAAAACTGGACCTAGCATTAGGGGTGGGTTAGAAAGTACCAGAGGTGTGGAAAAGCAGAGATCATGGGTACAGAGATGGTGAGATACTTGGGGTTTATAGATGATATCAACAGGAGTAGAAGATAATGGATGCCCCAACTAAGGGTAACATGGGTTTCTTTTCCAAAAAGGAAGAAGGTCGGCAAAGGTGATGACAAAAAATCTATGTAAAATGTTGGAAACAAAGGCTTTATACAATTACAAAAGAATAAAAAATAAGTTGGGATAATTGTGCAGATATAGAAACAGGTGCCCCAGTGTAAGATGGCTTGGCCTAGGGTGGGGGCCCCATAGGTGGGTTTCTATATTAGGGAAGTGAAATGAAGGAAAATTTGCAGATGGGAAAATTGAGTGTGGAAGAAATGGATGGTGAATGTTTCTGCGGAAGTGCAGTCAAGAGAGAACCATGATGGGATATCTTGGGAGTCCATTGGGTAGGTTAGAAAAATGAGGAAAAGGAGTATGCGGTTGATTCTCAAAAAATGCATAAGACTAACGGGACTCCCAGCCCTAGAGGGTGAAAACAACATGAGTGTCGAAGTGTCAATGGGGACTATGAATGGGACAACTCATGTGGGGAAGAGTGCTACCGGCTGATAGCACCAAAATGCAATGGAGGTGACGGTACTGCAGAGCCAGATATATGGACCCTAAAGGTAAATGTCAGAGGGTGTTACTGGAGATGAAAATTATATTTAGAGGGAATGAATGCATGACAGTATCGATGATATACCTGAAGGGGTAGCGTGGATGGAGGATGACCAAGTACCCGCACACATGAAAACCGAATATCCGACGTGAAAAATATTTGAAGATAAATAACATATAAAAGTTATTCAATAAGAAGTGAATGTGAGCATGCATACCTGAGTGTGGGTATGATAAAAAATGATCCTCGGGGGCAGAGGATGGAAAGTGGATAGGGGAATGTGATTTTGTAGGTGATGAGATTCTGGTCCCGTGGCTGAAGATGGATTGAAAAAAAGACATTCGGAGTGCCCGGAATTGAGTCTGGAATGTTGGCAAAAAGGAATATATATAGTTGTAGGGCCCACAATGCCACCTCATTTGTACTTGTTGTCTTAGTGAGTGGACGAGCTATTGGAGAGGAGATTTGGAGATTCTGGGTGATCGAGGCAGTTGTTGCAGGATCCGCAAGTTTCAAGTTAGCTGTTGTATCCTCCTACATAGGACATAGGGTTTTGTTTTTTGGGTAGGATTGTATGAGGTTCATACAGGGGGTTTTGGTGAGTGTGGCCCCTCTAGTGTGCGGGTGATCAAAGGATTCACGTGCATGAGTGAGTGGTTGTATCCTAGATAGTCGCGCACGGGGGCCCTAAAGGGAGGAAAATATGTGCACATGGGGTGTGCACCTGTGCAGATCACAGTTGCACATGCATGTGTGTCTGTGTTCCTAGCAGTCGTGCATGTGTACACAACTATGTAACCAATAGTCGTGCCCTAAGGTGCGTCTGTTTATGTGATAGGGGCACATGTGTGCGCCCCTATATCGTCAACAGGTGCGCATGAGTGCAGGACTATGGTATAAACAGGTGCGCATATGTGCATGCCTATGGGAAACAACAACTATGCCTTTGAGGCAAAGATGAAAAGTGTAAATATTTGACTTTTTGGAGATTTTTAGATGTTTTTATGGGTTATGATTGCTAATTGAGTACTGTATATGTGGATGCAGGTGACTAGGTTTGACGATGTCGATTCATTGGAGGGAGAGGGATTGGTCATGCCTGAGGGAGGCAGTGACCAATGAGGATCCAGTGGTTGATGATACTTTGGCAGCTTGCAGGCTACTGAAGTTCTTTGAGTGCCCCCTGATACGGGCCCAGGAGTTTTTACTACAGTTCCTGATTAGGATGTGGGATCCGAATCAACATTGCTTCATTGTGCGGGGTGAAGAGTTGGCCTTCACGGCCATGGAGGATATATACTTTTTGATTGGGCTCTCGTTTCGGGGAACCCCATTACCAGCAGATCCCGTGCTACCTGGGGATGGGCAGTTGGTTACCCTAGCCCAGAGGTATTTTCTAGGGGAGAACTTCATGTCAGGTTATGTGGTTAGAATTGGGGTGATGGATTCCCTTGTACATATTTGCGTGGAAGCGATGGTGGTGAAAGTATACAGGTCTCTCGTGACTCAGTGGATCAGTGGGGGTTAGCTAAGGGTGATGCAGAGGGCACTGACAGGTGAACATTTCATCTGGGGCATGATGCTACATGCCAAGATGGTAGGGCAGCTTGACAGGTGTCGTGCTACAGACTCAAGGGAGTTCTCCTTTGGGTCTATCTTGGTGGTGTGGTTTTTAGAGAGGGTGTCGATGTTGCACCCTAGAGTTCTTTTGGGCACACCGGGGTGTGAGAGATGTGACTGAGGTGGTGGGGAGGGGGGGCACTATTTTACACTTGAGATTGCACGAGTGTGGTGTCAGATGCCACAAATAATTCTCCAGTACTCGTATAGTGGGGTAGACTTCCAGGAGGACCCAGAGATGGTGCTTCCCCCTAGCGAGGTGTTTGACCAGAGAGGTATGTGGATGTATTTTCTTTGATGATTTGATAGTTATATAGTATAGCATATATAGTTTCATTTATGGATGTATGTTGATTCTATCATTTGTTTGTTGTGTGTGAAGATGTGGAACCACACAGTCAAGAGATTGAGCTGGTCAGGGTGCCAATGAGACCACCAAGAAGAGAGCCACAAGCTGGGGAGAGATGACAACGGGATGAGGGTGGTGCGAGGTTGGATGAGGGGGAGAGAGAAGGTCAGAGGAGTTGATTTGATGAACCTGGGGTAGGGCCTTCACATGCTCCTCCGACGGAGGTCGGGGGAGAGTTCAGGGATATCCGTTGTCGCCTAGAGGTGATGCTACAGAGAGTGCATGAGGGCATGTGGTCACGGATCCAGGATGAGGGAGTCCTGGAGCAGTGCGTGGGTGTTTCGTTGGTGTGGCGGACTATGGTCCAGAGAATATTAGTAGCAGGTGTTGTGATGAATGGGCAGTTTCCCCCAGGTCCAGAGGGACCGATAGATGGTGGGGTACCGCCTCCCAAGAGAGGGATAAGTGGTGGTGCTCTAGAGGCACCATGAGTGTCTCTATATGTACTTTTGTATTTTTTTGATATTTATATAGGCCTATGAGCCTACTTGGTGTGGTGACACCAGTTTTGTATTGATAGGGGCAAGGTTGTTCACTGGCCTACAGATGTTGTACTTGTACTATATATATTTTTTGTAAACATTTTGATGGAACATTTGACCTAACCTCTTAACTCAACAAAAGTATGGTGATCTTGGAAACCTTCTCTTAATGCTTTTCGAGCACAGAAACAAAATTCTAAAGAATCACAAGTAATCACTTACCCTCGTAAGGTCCGATAGACCAATTAGGTCTTAGTGGACATTAATCATCATCATCATCATCATATATGGATATACATTTTGGAATCTTTGTGATGTTCACATGTGTTTTATGTTTTTTGTTGATGATGTCTAATTTATATGCTGTGACAGATTATTGATGTTTGATGTAGGTGCACTGGTAGCTTGATGTGATAAATGCCAATCTAACACTAGGTTAGTCATGTTATCTGCTATTTGATTGAGTTGCCTTGGAATATGTGTAAATGTAATGGAATCAAAATGTCGAGATAAAATTCTAACTTGCAGGTATTTGCGAAAGAGGCAAGGATCGCGGACATGATACACATTGTTGAGTTGAAGAAAGACAAGTTGGGAATATAGTAAGACGCTAAGGTGACAAATATGATGGTGGCTAGCCTCAACAAGGAGACCAATGACGACAATGTATTCTAGTTGGTTGTTGGTTGTTGAGCCCAAACATATGTCGTTGGAGTGGAGCAGTTCATGTGAGGGGGAATAGAGGGTCCAAGCGGCCGAAGCAAGATTCTGTGTCCAATGGCTAGCTCCGTCGACATAACTGATGTGGTAGGCCGATGGAGGAGGCATTTGTCAATAACAAAAATGGTAAATTAGACGCAATGTGTGTGGAAAGAAGATTAAAAACTCTAAAAAAAAGTGTATGAAAAAGAAAAGCCTAGTGTAGAATGGCTACGCTTAGGTGTAAAAATTATTTAAGTACAACCCGTTGATGGGTTCTTTGAGAGGGTGGCCTTCGAGAGAGGCCAGAATGTATGCACCTTTAGTGAGTCAATCTTGGATGATGTAAGGTCCATGTCAAAGTGACTCGAATTTTCCATGGTCAAGGGTGTCGTGAGCGATATCGTAAGCAAGGACGAGGTCGTCGTCATTGAATGAGTGAAGGTTGACATGGATATCAAAGGTGGCCTTTGACCATTTTTTGGCTACCTCATTGTTCTGTAATGAAGATTGATGATCCTCATCCAGGGACTCTAATTTCAGAAAACGCTACTCCATTGGAGCAGTGTTGGGTAATAGCTCAATAGCGGTGCGTAAGGTGGGAATTTCTCACTCGATGGGAAGAGTGGCCTCAACCCCATGGACTAGATGAAATGGTGTGAAACCAGTGGCAGTTTTAATTGTCGTGTGATAAGCCCATAGAGCGGAAAATAACATATGATGCCAATTGGTCTTATGTTTATTAACCATGCGCTGCAACATGGTTTTGAGGACCTTGTTGACCACCTCTACTTGTCCATTGGACTGAGGGTAGTATGGGGAAGCGAACTCATGGGAAAAGCCTAACCGAGAGGATATTTCGACAAAGATCTCATTCTCGAAGTGTTTCCCATGATCGGAGACTAGCTGTAGTGGGACTCCAAAGTGGGAGATGACATGGTTGAAGAAGAAGCATGTTGCGGTCTTAGCAGTTTTGTTAAATGTAGGCATGGCTTCAGCCCACTTAGTGAAATAATCGAATGTGACGATGATGTATTTGTGTCCATTTCTAGATGGAGGGTTGCAAGTCATGAATTCTATGCCCCATTTTCGAAAGGGTCTGGCAGTAATGACCGGGTGTAGAAGAGCAGGTGGTGCTCGTGCTTTGTTGGCATAAAACTTACATTTGTCACATCGTTTCACAGCGTGGATGCAATCATGAAATAGTGTAGGCCAAAAATAACCGACACAAATGATTTTTTGAGTAGTGGACATCCCGGAGAGGTGACCCCTGCAAGCACCGATGTGGTAGTCGTTAAAGACTCGATCGACCTCGTTGATAGTCAAACATCGGCGGAGTACAGTCTCAACCCCTCACCGATATAATATATCACTGATAAGTTGGTAGCAGGGAACCTGCTGACGAATACATCGACGATCGTCTCGAGAGAGGTGGTTTCCAAATTTCTGTGTTCGGAGGTAGATGAGAATATCGTCGTACCAAGGGTCATCCGAGGAGATGTAAAAGAGATGTTTGTTAGGGAAGTCGGAATTGATGGGGGTATGGGTGGTATCGGAGGGAAATGTCGTGATGAATTCAGCGAGGGTGAGGGATTTCCTGCTCTTGGGTGTTGAAAATTCGAGGTCGTACTCCTGAAGGATGACGATCCATCAGGCAAATTTACCATTAATTTGCCAGCGACTGAGCAAGTATTACATGGGGTTGGAATCTGCGACGACTTTGGTAGTTTGAAGCAAGATGTAATGGTGCAATTTCTGGACTGCAAGGACAACTAAAAGGGAAAATTTCTCTTCATGTTTGTATTTCAAGGGTGTCCCTAAAATATTTGTACTAGTGTAGTAAATTACATGCTCATGATCATTGTCCCCTAGTTGGACGAGAATTCCTGCTACTGAGATGGTTGAGGCGGAGATATAGAGGATGTAATCACGGTTATAGTCAGGTGGGATAATTAATGGGGCATTGGAGAGGGCCGTTTTGAGATCATCAAAAGCATTTTGGGCATGTTCGTCCCATTGGAATGGGATATCATGACGTAAGAGGTGAAGGAAACCATGTGCCCGAGTGGCATAATCGGGGACAAAGCGACGTAAAAAGTTAGCTTTGCTTTGTAGGCTCTACAATTGGCATAAATTCTGTGGTGGGGGGATTTCTGTGATGGCTTGGACCTTGAGGGGGTCAACTGTGATGTCGTGTTGGGAGATGATGAATCCAAGGAGGCATCCAATAGTGACGCAGAATACGCACTTGAGGGGATTCAATTGGATATTGTACTGACAACACCTGTGGAATACAATGTGTAAGTCATTCAGGTGTTGAGTGCATTTTTTGGAGCGAGCGGTGAGATCATCCAAGTAGGCAAGAATGATTTCAGCCAGATCATGAAAAATGTATGTCATGGCACGTTGGAAAGTGGCTCCTACATTCTTGAGGCTGAAAGGCATGACACGATACACAAAATTTCCCCAAGGGGTAGTGAATGTGGTTTTGTACTGATCAACTGGGTGAATTTGAATTTGGTTGTAGCCAGAGAAACCATCCATGAAGGATAGAGCCTCGTGACCAGTGCAATCATCAATAATTTGGTCGATAAAGGGCGTTGGAAAGTTGTCTTTGGGACAGCCATGATTGAGATCATGAAAGTTCGTACAGATGCGGATAGTGCCCTGTTTTTTGTTGATAGGGACGAGGTTGGAGACCCATGACATTAATGCAATGGGGTAGATGAACCCTGCAACGCGTAATTTGTCAATTTTGGCCTTGATGGCCACTGCTTTGGATGGGTGTAGCGGACGTTGTTTTTTACGGATAGGTGTGATAACAGGCCAGGTGTCTATAGATGTTCGACAATAGAGGGGTCAAGGCCATGCATTTCTGTGTATGACCAAGAAGAAATGTCTCGGTATTCCTAGAAGAGAGCTTTGTAGGCAGTGTTTTCTTCAGGAGAGCATGCGGCGCCAATGGTGATTTCCTTTACAACCCCCATATTTGATGGAAATATCGATTTTGATGGTGGGCAAAATATTGGCCATATTGCCTTCTTCAAAAGCGTTAGGGGTAGGGATAGGGTTATCAAACCAATCTATATGTCTCGTGGGGAGAAAATATTTGGTTTCGACTGTGTATATGGGGTTTGGGTCAAGAGGCACAAAGGCTTCCTGTGAAGGAAAAAGCACTTTGTGGTGGAGCACATTCCATGGGGAATCGGATTTAGTTAACTCTTCAAGGATGTCTTCGTTGCAGTGAAACTATCGAAAATATAGGGGATCGAGAGGAGTAACTTTGGTGACAGTCATTGTGGGGTTGTTTTCTGGTGGTGACGATGTAGAGGGGGTATCACAAGGAGGTTGCGATGGTTCGCTTGACATAAACCAAATATCGAGATATGGTGGGTTGAAAATGGTAGTCGGGCGTAGAATTTCCGTGGGGAAATGAATTGGAGAATTGGGGAGATTTGGGGGCAAATCCTCATATAAATCATCCAGGAACCATGGGGGAGTAGGGAGTGCCTCATGTTCTGGCAAGAAGATATGAACCACATCAAGTGATGGGGTATGGGTACTCACTGGTCTTGCTAGAGGGGGGGTGTAGGATTTTGAATTAGGGCCAGTTGGCGATGCCTGTATTCAATGATCACAGGACATTGATATGTGAAATGATCAAGTGATTCGCATAGAGATCGGGGACATCTCATACGTTCATTGACTGAGGTCGTGACATAATGGATGTCGGTGACATGTGTTGGGTTGGGTTCTTGCTGAAAGCTCTCGCGTACAACTGTTATCATCTGCCAGAATTGAGGTAACGCTAGACAATTGTGTGTGTAATGGCCATATTCTGAACATATGGTACATGCAAATTTGGTTTGCAATCCTTTGCTATTTATGTTAAGGGAGATAGCGGTAGTACTGGATGAAGCGACGAGCGGTGGTGGTGCTCAAGGGAGTTGAATTAGATTGTGTATCTTGGATAGAGATAAGCATTTGTTGGTGGGGTGTCTGTCTTTCTCGCATAGCGCGCAAGGAGGTTGGACATGTGGGGGAAGTGGAGCGGTGGGCTCTTTATTTTTCTGTCTTCCCCTAGCTGTAGTAGGGGCATTGGTGAGTGGGAGTGTGGGTGGGATGGTGGGGGTAAGTATGGGAATCTGCATCGGGATTCCTTCTATTTGGGGAGGGATGGATGGTTGAGGGACAATCTAAGGTGGATGTAGATACCATACTGGGATTGCCAACACCATGTTAGGGAGGGTGAGCATTGCAGCTACCTAGAAAGATTGTACACCTGGTGGGGGGTAGAAGAAAGGTATTTGGGAAATGGCTTGGGGGATTGTTTCCCAAACTGGGATATGGCCCTGGGGGAGGGAAAGATCATGGATGGGTAGAGATGAATAAGTTCTAGGAGATTCTTGAGGGAGGTACTCTGTGACTAGTGGGACGTCAGGGGTGAAAGAGGCCTCGGTGGGAGGGAGAGTATCTTCAGTTGTCATTCTGTTGGTGGAAATGACACATACTTGTGCTGAGGGATGGATGAATGGTGGTGCTTCGTGGTATGTCCCTAGCAAGGATGGGTGCTTAAAATTTCTGGGGCCCATCTCTATGAGTGGATAGGCATCTGGATTAGTGTCGAAAAAAGGGAGGATGTTGTCAATGTTGGATGAAGGGTTAGGATCATAATGTGATACTTGATCAATGGTAATGATCTTTCTATTATGGGGAAACATCATGGTTTGGAACACGGAAGAGGTGACTACCTTCGTAGAATACATGTAGCTGCGACCAAACAAAATATTTTAGTCGAGTGGGTCATCGATAACCTCAATGTCTATAAGGATGGTTTTTCCCCCGAGTTTGACAGGGACGTTTTGGAAGAGCCCCTCGGGAGACAAGGGTCGTCCGTCGTAATCCCTCAGAGTAATGGCAGAGGGTATTAGCTCTGGAGAGCCAAGTTTATGCCATACAGTTTTGGACATGATGCAAGTGGATGCACCTTCATTGATAATGCAGCGGTGGACTGTGATATTCCAGATTTTAATTGGTATTTGAAAAGCAACAAGAGCGGGGAGACAGGGTTCTTCACTATTGAGATCAAATGTGATGAGTCGAGTATCGGCAGGGTCGACTGTCCCCAGGGCGGAAAGTAATGATTTCCTTTGAGTAGGACAGGTTTGAAGAACTTCTAAGACTGATTGGGGTGGCATCCAAAGTAGTGGGAGTAGCGTCAGAGGGTGTGCCATATTGATGACCGCGTGTTTGTAGAAGGATTTCTTCTTCACTAGTGAGGAGGATAGTTCGATCTGCAGAAGTGCACGGGTTGTGATATGGTCCTGTCTGGGATGGGGCAGGTTGCATCTCTTGTTGGGTGTTCATCACCCCTTGATGTGGTATGGGGTTTTGCGACATGGTCGGGGGTGGGTGTTTCACATATTGTTGTGGGGCCTATTGGGAGGCAGGCGGTACTGGGGGATGTGGTCCATTTCTGGATTCTTTCATCCGTTTAAAGCCAGCTATTTGGGGGCAATGGTGAGTATAATGGCCATATTCACCGCAAAGGGCACAAGGGAAGTTTGTTTGAATATTTTTGTTGTTATTCCTTTGGAATTTGTTGTTGTTGCTCCCTTGGGGGTTCTAGTTCCCCTGGTGTTGGTTACCCCTGGTAGGTTGGTTCGGCTGGGGTTGGTTCTGATTTTCTCCTGGTCTGGGATTATTATTTTTTCAATTTTTTCCTTTCTTTTGGGCATTGTTTGACTGATGGGATGGATTAGTCGTATTCAGCTGTTCAAAATTTTGATACTATTGAACGGGAGAGGGTTGAACAAAATTAACCCCAGCATGCGGTTGTCTGTGTCGGGAAGGAATGGGCTGGGGGGGGGCAGGGAAAGGAAAGTATGGATTATTCTGTGGTAATGATCCATAGGATGTGTAGGAAGGTGTGACACTTTCACTAGTGTTTAGGGTGTAAGCAGAGGTAGAGGGGGTACCAGAACTAGGTTGGGTTGTGGGGTGTATTGTGGGTGATGGCGGTGGTCCGCTGGTGGGTGGAGGAAAGGTTAAGGGGTATGGTTGTGGATAAGGGGGAGCATTATAATAAGGGGGTCCGCCATATGCTAGTGGATATTGAGGTGTTCCATACATTGGTGTTTTTTGGGGATGTGAATTGTGGTGTGTAGTGGTACCAACCAATCCATCCGCTGAGTGAGACATCTCAGGTTTGTCCTGGCCAAATGGCACAGGTCTCGGGGCATCAAGTAGGACCATATACAAGTACCCTGACTATGAGTAAATGAATTCGAACTGTTGGGCCTTGCTAATGGCTTCTTCTTCAAACTGGGGGAAGGTGGCAGCTACTTCTTTGGCAAGGAGGGAAACAAGTGATTTGAGGAACCAATTGAGACATTGTTGTGGAGTAGCTTCAGCTTTGCAGAGACTACGTCGCTCATGCCATTCGTGAATGTGGTCAACGATGTCCATGGCAGAGATTTGTTTAAATTCTGAGAGTAGTTCAAGGCCATTGTCATGATGAATTGGTAGTTGAAAGAAGGTCAAGAAAGCTTTGGCCAGGGACTCAAAGGTCACATGGGATCTAGATTTTTCTTCTACATACCACTTAGTTGATGGGCCAGTGAGTGTACGTTGAAATAACCTTAATCGAATGGAATCATCCGTGATGTTGTTTGAAGAGCACCATAAGTGAAAGTTCATGATATGGTTGGCGGGATCATCTCCCAGTTTTCCTTCAAACTTGGGGATGCCTGAAGGTAGTTTGGTAGGCATTGCAGGCCATGTGGGGTTGTGCAATATAGGATCATTGGTGAGTTTAGTCAGATCCGGTATGTTGAGGGAAGCCAAGTATGGCATCTGAGGTGGTGGCAGAGGATTAGTTACGGCCATGGTGTAAGTGTTTTGTGTACCTGACCCTTGAGGGGGACGAGGTGGGTTTGTACTCCTCCCTTGAGAAGAAGTTGTCCCCCTGCTTCTGTTTAAAGGAGAGTGTGGGGATGTTGGACCTTGGAAAGTGGACCCAAGCAAAGTGGAACCAAGAAAAGCTGATCCAAATAAAGTAGCACTTACAGGCGTGTGGGAAAGTATGGTTGATGAGTTGGAAAGACTAGGAAATCCCCTGAGGATGGGAGGGAGATTTAGCAAGCATCTGGAATGACAGGGATTCTGTGGGTCCCCTATGATGTTCGACTAGCAAAGTGGATGTGTGCAGATGGTGATGAGAGAAAATTTAATGAACAAGAGACTTTGTATAACTTGGACCTCCACAATATATCTCACAATCATATGTAATTAGAATAACAATATACATAAAATAAAGAAGCATACATGTGGTTAGGTGGATTTTTTCCACGTGGGAGAACAAAGAAAACAAATGNATCTGAGGTGGTGGCAGAGGATTAGTTACGGCCATGGTGTAAGTGTTTTGTGTACCTGACCCTTGAGGGGGACGAGGTGGGTTTGTACTCCTCCCTTGAGAAGAAGTTGTCCCCCTGCTTCTGTTTAAAGGAGAGTGTGGGGATGTTGGACCTTGGAAAGTGGACCCAAGCAAAGTGGAACCAAGAAAAGCTGATCCAAATAAAGTAGCACTTACAGGCGTGTGGGAAAGTATGGTTGATGAGTTGGAAAGACTAGGAAATCCCCTGAGGATGGGAGGGAGATTTAGCAAGCATCTGGAATGACAGGGATTCTGTGGGTCCCCTATGATGTTCGACTAGCAAAGTGGATGTGTGCAGATGGTGATGAGAGAAAATTTAATGAACAAGAGACTTTGTATAACTTGGACCTCCACAATATATCTCACAATCATATGTAATTAGAATAACAATATACATAAAATAAAGAAGCATACATGTGGTTAGGTGGATTTTTTCCACGTGGGAGAACAAAGAAAACAAATGTGCATTTCCTAAAAGACATAACTGTTATAAAAACAGGATTGCGGAGCAATAAAATAAAACAAATGTGGAAACAAAACACAGAAGATACACAATACAAGAGAGACACATATTTACATGGTTCACCCAGTGTGGGCTACATCCACCAGAGAAATTGCCAGGTCCTTCCTTTATTATTATCCAGCAAATGAAGGGATACAACCTACAGCAAAACCCACTGTAACTTCTTCTTCTTTCTCTCATAGTCTCCTCTCTCAAAATACAATACTGGCCATCATACATAGCCGCAATACATTTCCCTCATAAAAGACGGTTTCCTTCTAGGGAAAAAAACCCTAACATAATTTCTATCATTATATCTGCGACCTTATAATGAATGGTCCAGATTTACAATGAAATTACAATATACTTTTACAAGGCAATTTTTCCTTCAGGGGCTTTGCCCCCGAACCCCGCAGAGGGGGTACCCCCCCTTTGCACTCCCCCGCGTGGAAGAGTGTACATACTTCTGGGGTGCAAAGTCTTCATGGGGTATAAACACGGCTGAAAAACACAAGACCTATGAGTCAGGAAGATAATCAGGCTCCACAACCAACAGTAACGTCCTTCCTCTCAAACAGCATTGGACCTTCCAATAGCACTCAAATGTGGGGTCTAAAGCCACTAGAAGAGAAACTAGTGAAGGATGAAGTAATCAATTATAATGAGGGGTAGAGGGTGCATATCCTGAAAGAGCTGGCGATATTTCCCAATAGCCACACAAAATCTGATCAAGGTGCAATTGCAGCCCACAATTGCCACCTGGGTAGATGTCCTAAAATTTGGTCACTAGGTACCTCGGTCAAAGTGCGACATTTAGATTTTTTTCCTAAGAAATGGGTCACAGGTTGGATCCCTTCCAAGAGGTGGGTGCCTCAAGGGGGGACGCACAGAACAACTGGACCTCGCCCTTCAACCCTTCACAGGTATCTCCCTGCCTTATGGTGTAGGAACACTTGACTTGGAGGATTTAAAGTTCCCTATTTGAAAACTTCTATTGTTTGAAGATGTGATAACCAGACAACGGGGATTTATTTGGATGCCTATCCCCGAAATCCTACCTAGACTAAAAAAATTATTTTGGCACCTCCTGTGGAGGAAAACTTAGTGATTTTTTAGAAAAAATTTAGATGTTTTTGTTTGAGAGATTGGGGGTGTGAGCTAATCTCGTTGAAATTAAGGGGGAGTGGATAGTTTCGTCAAGAAAAGTGTGGGGTGTTTCAGAATCTCTTTGGAGGAAACTTACTTCAACCTCACGTTTCGAGATGAAAAACTATGTGAGTGAGTAGTGACTTTTGTGTGTGAACAAGTGAAAGTGTGCCAATATTTTTAATAAATTAGGTGTCACCTTGCTACATATGGACTTCACTTGGTCCTTACAAGTCTTGATTACCTAATTAACTAAGTGTAATTGGTACAACCTTGCGGAATTTTAAAGTCCCTAGGAAACTAGCATGTGGACATGTGGGTCCTTACTATTCCTTTAACTCCCTAATGTGATTTAATCTAAGAAATCTTTGAAACTATCCTACATTGTGCATATGTGGGCATGTATGGACCCATTACAAAACCTTTAAACTTACCTGGTAGTTTAATGTAAGAAAGTAAACTTGAATCATTATCCTATCTTTGTAGCATGTGGGCATGTATGGGCCCGTTACAATCTTAATATGTGTTTGAAAAATAAACTAAGAGGAGTCCTAAGGGGGATGTTGTCCTCTCCTAAAATATTTTGTCTTTTTAAGGGAGATGAAATTTTCCCTCAATCTCTTTTTGATTCTCAAGATCGCTTTGGGGCGTGAGAGAAGAGCATACTCAATGATTGATATCCAATTTTTGGTCCCAATACAAGTTTTATATGTGATCTAAAGATGATTCTGACTTACACTTTTAGTCAAAGCAAGCCATCCATGTGGCAAAATGAAAGAAAAAGAGGAAATAATTATTTTAATACCCTAAGTGCCTACGTTTTGACTAATCCCTTTATATGGAGAGGGAATATAAGTGTGGTGCAGATTACAATGTGCAAGGAATCAATTTTAAGAAGGCTATGGGCCTTCCACAGATCACAAAAAGATTACAATGTGTGTTTTTTTGCACAGGTGTGTGGGTCTCAGAATAGATAGAGGCGTTGTGAATGCCAATGCATGAACTGAAAGTGACTTATGGGTGTTGGTGCACAGAAGGCGTTGACCAATAAAATGGTTTTGGCGCACGTGCGCTTAAAATGTGCTTGTGGGTTGAAAAACCTGTACACATCTGACACACGGTCGTGAAGAAAATTTCGAACGAAATTCTCTCAACTCAGCTTTGAATCTAGATTTTTGTAGTTCGTCTTGGGCCGGTTATGGTACCTGCAGGATAAATAAATAGAAAGAAGAGTTAAAATAACCCAAATGGGGTAGGCAATTCATACCTTTCCCCAACGGAGTCGCCAATCTGTTGCACCTCTTTTGTCACCTAAATGAGAAAAATAAGGGTTCTTACAAGCCCAGTTGGGTTAGCTAGGAAAGACAACAGTAGATGAAAGAGTTAGAAGTGCAAAGCATAAAAGATAAGTAAAGAATTAAACTAAGAAGGATAAAATCAATTAAACTATAGTGCATAAGGACATTAGAACAAGAAACAAACAAGACTCATGCCACCAATGGAAAGGATTATATTAGTGGAAAGAAAACACCAAAGAGAAAGGGAGATTTTGGGTCCCCTCTTCCTCCAAGGGAGGGCTCTTGGACCCCCAAATATTGATCTCTTCTTACAAGTGAGGAACTAAAATCAAATGGTGAAGATAATCCAAAGCACATCCAATCTAGAGGTGATATGAATGGCAAACTAAAATGGTGTTAGCATGCTCTTGATGAGGAAAGAGGATCCTCCAAGAGAATATCAGTAGCATAACAATTCAAATGAATTTCTTGAAAATGTAGTGCAGCCATGGCCTCTTGTTATAACATCACTTTGAGGCATTATTTAACCAGCTTTTAGTGTGAAGAAAGGGCCATTTAGGGTACCCTTAGGTCTTTGACCAGCCACCCAGCCGGATTCATACAAGATTTGGATGTCAAATCGACTTGGAAGCTGAACCAGAAGTGGGTGGGAGGCCGACCAATATCATAAATGCGTCGTTTTGAGGGATGCGTGGTTTTTTGCATCCACAGTCACGCATCGTGCGCATGTGCACTTTTTCCTACGTTTCTGAATGGCGCATGCACGTTCTCTCCTTGTGTAGTCTTAGTGCACGCTGATTTTATTGCTGATTGTATAGTTTTGGGCCTTTTGGAAATGCATTTTTGGTCCATGGGTGAACTGATATCTATTTGAAGATGTTGGATTCCTATAACCATTTGCGGATGAAATTTCAGTAATAACACATATCAAAGGAAAGGAGAAAAAATTGGTTGATGCACTCAGTAGAAGAGTGCATGAACTACATGCTACGACCATTAGCATGTATCAAATTGATATTAAAGGTAGAATTTCAGAAGCTACAAATGCATATTTGTAGTACATGGAATTGGTGGCAAAGCTACAACAAGGTAAGATGCTGCATAAAGTGGAAGATTATAAATTGGAAGGTGATGGAACACTCATGTACAAAAATAGAATTTAAGTACCTGATTTCCAGGAATTGAGAATTATGATCCTAAAAGAAATGCATAATGTGCCTTATGATGGGCACCCTGGATATCAGAAAACACTGGCAGTAGTCAAGAGCCATTACTTTTGGCCAGGTATGAAGAAGTAAATTGCAAAATACATCACCATATGTATGGAGTGTCAAAAGGTCAAAGATTATAGGCACCCAACAAGGTTTCTACAACCATTACCCATTCCTGAGTGGAAGTGGGAAGTGGTGACAATGGATTTCATCATAGGATTATGCAGAACAAATAAACAACATGATTATATCGTGGTGGTGGTAGATAATCTTACGAAAGATGCCCATTTTATCCCATTGAAGACTACTCACAAGGAAACTAATGTTTCTAATATCTATATGAGGGAAGCAACACGATTGCACAATATTCCCAAGACAATTGTGTTTGACAGAGACCCGAAATTTACTTCAAAGTTCTAGAATGGGTTATTCAAAGGGTTCAGAACGAATCTGAACTTCAACAAAACCTATCATCCTGAGTCTGATGAGAAAACAGAAAGGGAGAACCAACTGATATAGGACATGCTAAGGATGTATGTGATGGACAAACCATCTAAATGGGAAGAATACCTCAAATTGGTAGAATTTTCCTACAACAATGGGTATCAAGCATCACTGAAGATGAGCATGTTTGAAGCACTTTATGGCAGAAAGTGAAACACCCCAGTAAGTTGGGACAGCCTAGATGATAGGGAAATGGTTGGGCCAAAGTTGCTCAAGGAAATGGAAGAGAAAATGTTGAAGATTAAGCATAATTTGAAGGTTGCCCAAGACAGACAGAAAAGTTATGTTGATAAGAACAGGACCCACAGGGAGTTTAAAGTGGGTGATCATGTTTTTTTGAAAGTGAAAGCCAACAGAAGTTCCATGAAGCTGGGAAAATATTCCAAGTTGGCAGCCATATATTGTGGGCCATTTGAAATCCTAAAAAGGATTGGACCAGTTGCATATATGTTTGCATTGCCTGGGTCCATGACTATACATAATGTGTTTCATGTTTCATTGCTTAAGAAATATATACCTGATGTTAATCATGTTACTGATTGGAATCTGATTTGGGTGGAGCAAGAAGGCATCTTGCAAGTGCATCCCATGCGCATATTGGACCGAAAGAGAAAATAGCTCTGGAATTGAGCCATAGGGCTTGTAAAGGTCTAGTGGACCTGGCACAGCCCTGAGGACGTGACATGGGAGCATAAGGATGCTATGCAGGATGAATGCCTACATATTTTTTAAGATTTTGAAAATCTTGTTGATGTTGTGTAAATAAGCTGCATTGAGGAAAGTGAAAAAATAAGGCGAGGGGATTGTAATATCCCTAGGATGAACCCCAGTTGTATTATGAATTGTAAACATGTTTTGTAGGCTAGTGAGCCGAGCAATTATAAGTTGGTAGGATTATGTGTTACTAGGTCGGAGATCCTAGGTGTTAAAGGCCAAGTGTCGGTTTTGTACATGTAAATATTCATATTATTAATATAAAAACATCGTTGTGTGTAGACTGACCATGATAAAAGAGAATGGGGGACTAAGATCCACCAGGTTGGGTAAGGGAGAGGGGGATGAGAGGTTGGAAAGAGGGGCTAAGCCTAAGGTCTTAAGTCCAATAGAATAATAATTTATTATTATTCCAAAAGCTACTTAAAAGGATATGTTTTTATCCTAAGTTCCTTGGGGGGAGGACGAGGGACTTCCAAAGGGAAAGTAATGTGCTTCATGAGCGACAGGTGTCGGCTCAGGCACATGCAAACTTAAGGGGGAATTTATTGTTGTTGGGCAGGGGGACTGAGACACTCATGCAGGCATGCAGGGAGGTTCACGCACAGAGTTTTGGCTCTCATGCTCTCACCATCTTCATTATGCTAGACCAGTCTGCCCCATCTTTCCTCACTAGTTCACTCATGCACTGAGAAAGCATGTAGCGAGCCTTTTTCCACCATTTATGAACTTGTGGCCATTGTGCACCTCTGTAATTTACTGAGTCGTCCCTTGCCTTACTCGACTTAGCTATTGTGGTTGAAGAGGTGGCCCATGGGTTGTCAGGCCTGTGAGCAACTCTCTCTCTCTCCAGGTGAGAGAGGTTGTTGTGGATTGAAGAAGTAGGTTTTCAGGCCTGTGAGAAATTCTCTCCATGTGAGAGTGTGTGTTGATGAAGTCAGTTTTCCTGGAGGGAGTCCCGTAGCTTCTACAAATCTCTGAGAATTCTGGTCTGGCTTGTTGTTGAAACCCAAGGTAAGGCAGGTGGAGTAGCCAATGGATTGTGTGACCGTGAAGGTGTATACTCTTGGGGTGGGACATGCATGTGGGGAATGAGAGTATGTGAGTAGTGGGCATAAGTGGCTCCTGGGAAAGAATCCTTCCTCTTAAACTGTATGCCTTTCCTATTTACCTTGCCTAGCCTAGGAATCCCTTTCCTAATGGAGGTTAGTCCCAGCTCGGGAGTGACCTACTGCTGAGAGTGATGAGTAGTGTGGTCTAAGGCTAGGAGGTTCGTGGAAGGTCTGCACGCAGTTGGTGTTTTTTTCTCCAGTTAAAAGATAAGTATCATTTCCGTGCTTAATTATGTATGTTATGTATGTCTGTGATTCTTGAAATGTTATTATGTGTTTCATTGCATGTAGAATTAATGTCAATTCCATTTGAGCCTATATGGTAGCAGTAATTTTGTGTTATTTGTTTTAAATTCATTATAAATGCATGTTATATATATATGTATGTTCCTCTGTGACGTTTCCCAACTGTTGGTGGTTGGGGACGTTACAAATTGGTATCAGAGCTAAGAGAAGTGTACGAGTAGTGGCATTTCCCGGTTATTGGTGTCTGGGGATGTTACAATTCTCCTTGAGAGGTGTCTTTTTATCATAGGCGTTGCTACATTTGTTGGAATTTTTTGGATTCTTTGGCAGGTATTATTTTCCTTACTGGCATATAGGGTAGGTTTCATCTCCCCTGCACAATGCATTTATCCGTACTAATCACATATTTTCCATAGGATCAACCACATTTGTTATGACATTATACCTTGATGGTAGGATGGTAGATATTACGTCTTGATGGGTGTCCTAGTTAGTTCCTTGCTAGCCATTTTGGCACCGATTATGCAATTTTTTATGTAGGTTCGGAAGCCCTATTTTGTTCAGCCATGATTTTTTGTCAAAGCCTCATTTATTCCTACCATATTTTTTTGGATAATTACCCAAAAGGATTCAAAAATTGTTGTGTTGAGTTGTACTTGCATTACATATTGACCATTTTCTCTTTTCAAGCCTAATGTCGGCTTTAGCTTGCTATTGTATAGCCATTTGCATATGCATTCTTGAACATTTTCTAGCATTGTAATACTATCCTTTGTGACTTGACACCCTTTATCCTTGGAGGAAGATTCACCTGAGCATCCATATCCTGCACAAGTTTCCTTGCATTGGGCATAGGTATGTTCCTTTCACATGGAACTAGTCTACTCGCCTGTGATGCTCATTTCCCCCATTGTACTATAGCATTCTTTTATTCTTTTTCATGCTTTATAATATGAAAAAGAAAAAAAAAATAAGGATGGGAATGAGTCTTGTTTTTTATATGGCAGCTACTTATGTTGCCTGTAACACCCTGTTTCCCCCAGTTTGTAAAAATAACTATACTGGCCAAGAACTGTGGCAAACTCAAAAATGTGAATGTGTGATGTGAATGGACCTTGTGAAAAAGGTCGATGAATGTG
>SNQJ01S0037859.1:50804-61733 GCA_010110895.2 Picea sitchensis
TAGATTTTCACCCTAGGCCTATTTACATCATTGATAGTTGACCTTGCGCTCAGTGGATGAAATTCAGCATTGGTCGTTGACTGAGTGGTTTCCATTGTGTTCAACGTCAACAACCATTATCACACATACGGATTCATGTGGTACCTTGGTTTCCATTTGACCCCATTGGTGGATTCCTTGTTGTTTTTGGTAGTATTCATCTTTGGATACTATTTAGAGAGTCTTTGTTGTGTGTTATTCAATCTGGTACATGTCATAGTCATACCTCGGTGTGGTTTCTTCAATATTTTTATCTGAGTTCTTCCAAATATTTTTTCTTATGCTACTCCTCATGTTGGATGATGGGGGATTCCTTATTTCCCTCCTTCTAGTGGATCACTTCCTATCAAATTCAACATATCAACTTCAACAAATCTCGCTTTGGGATAGAGATCTAGAGTCATTTTTTGTACCTTGGGGTTTGTAGTCATGAGTGTCAAGTTCCCTCACTATTGACAGTGGGAATACATCAATGTCCCCTGATCAATATATTCTATCAGGCATTCAACATCAACTCCTTTTTTCACACTTGTTAGATTGTACTAGGCACCTTGACGCCCATTATCATTATCGGTGGGTTGTCTCGCATTTGTTAACAATATAAATCAATGACCAATAATCAAGCGGTGTCTCACTGTGTTCGAATTCAACACATCTATTCACATAGTGTAGACTCGTAACACAACGGGTTGTTTTGAAGACCTCGGGGAAAGTAGAAGCATCCCCTCTTTTGTGCTCCTACCCGAGTTATACTGATTGTACCACCCTCTTTGACATTGGTACTTATAGAGGATCATTTTGTTCACTTCATTAACTCCAAATATCCTCTTTTTTATTCTGAGACATAGCTCCATTGCATATCCATTCGTGGATATGATCTACATTTTCATGGATCCATTGTGTATTTCTCTCATGGCCATGACTACTAATTTTTATTGGACACAGTGATATGATATTATCATTGATGTCAACAAGGTGCAGAGGAATCCAGTATAGACTCAAAGCTTAGGAGAAATAATGTAGCATGTCCCGTAGAAGCCCAAGCCTACATAGAAGAATCCCTTGTAAAGGATCGAGTTACAACAACCGTTCGATCAGTTTGGGATATATCTTGATCATAAGATAGAATCAAGTGGAAGGACAAGATAAGTGGAGCCCATAAGACACAAATTCTTGAAACCTATGAAATCATGAAGTAAACGCCAACCATCAAATCTCGTGGAGAAAATTCAGGTTAGTTCTCAGTCGTAGGATCAAGCAAGAGATAGAAAGCTTCAGTACTCTGGAGCTTCGCCACTTTGGTGATTACTGGAAACAAGTAAGAATCCAAAAATCCTGAAGTCACGGAATACCACCAACCGTCAATCAAGAAGGAGCTTCAGATGGTTTCCCAACCGTTATATCAATATTTGATCTAGAGTTAAGTGTTGACCGTCAATCTGGAATGGAAATGTTGAACCGTTAGATCACACTAAAGGAAAGAAGGTGGTCAAATTTGGCGCTAACCACTCCAGAGAAAAGAAGTCTTAAACATGTAAGTTTACTCAAAGGTCGAATCCCTAAAGTCACAAACTCTCGTCGACTGTCGGATCAAAGGAAGAACAGGGAAATCTCGTCAATCGTTGATCAAGCGTAGTGGAAGGATAGGATAAGTGGGGCCAAAGTCATGAAGTCCCGGAGTAAACAAAGGTCATCTAATCAAGACAAGGAAATATCTACGGTGATAGATCTATTCGACACTTTGGCAATGATTGAATCATGGTGTAAAAGTGCCAAAAATCCCGAAGCTACGAAGTAACGAAAAGTCAAAATCCTAGTGAGCAAGACCACGTCAGCAAGGACACATGGCCCAATCAAATGATGAAAAATGTCAAAATACATATGGCACATAAGGTCCATGAAATTCGCAAATCAAGGTGACACGTGGCACACCCACTACGTGTCCACGTCATCATAGGTGATGTCATCATGCCACGTCAGTCCAAGACTACTGCCTCTAGGGATAACCAGCTTCTCCTACCAACAAAACTACATGAAACGTCGATGTTCCGAAGTGAACGAGAACCATCCACTCAATTGACGATTAAGTCCTAATCGTCGATTTGTTTTAGCCTCCATATAAGTAATAATCTTCCATTTGAAGAGATTAACTCCACACTGTCATATCAAGATCAAAGAGAAGGAAATTGACAGATGAGATTGAACCTTTCACGATAAAGCCTCATACGTATTCACCCTCGGTCACAAGTCGATGTCATATGTAAAGTTGAAATGAGTTAAAGGGCCAACTAAGTTAACACCTGGTCACGATATATGGTCATTTGGTGAAAAGAAGAAAAGTTTTGGAGCGTCGAAGTTCGAAGAACACGGTCCCAACATTAAAACATATTGGGGCTAAAAGAAAAACAAAGGAGATTCACAAGCTAGCACATGTCCATTCCAGGTATATGAAAACACACCAGATAGAAAAGTAACAACTTGATTCAGATATGTTGGAGAACTAGGGACACACCAGAAGCATGTGAATGATATAAGCAGTTGATTCATACCTGTGATCAACTCATTAGGACGAATCAAGATTAGTATTCTAATTAAACTGAGAAAATTACATAATAAATTAAATAAATAAAAGGATAAGATTATTTATGCTAAAATTAAATGAAGAGGTGTAATGGTTCAAACAAAGAGACACAATGCTTCAAATTCACACCAGTTGGAAGACTATATAAACAAGAAAGAATGGTGGGAAGAAGGTGTCTTTGTAGTCCAAATCAGAAGATCAAAAGAAGAAGAAAATTCAAAGAAGAAAAAATGATGATACGTATGCATTGAGGGTGGAAGGGAGAAGCAAGGAAGTATTTATATTCTTTACTAAGTAATGTGTGAAAACAAGGGACTTGGTGCTTCCTAGGGTTGGTGCCCTAAAAAACAAGAGAGTTGGTGCTTCCTAGGGTTGGTGCCCTAAAGAAAAGGGAGTTGGCACTTCCTAGGGTTGGTGCCCTAAAACAAGGGAGTTGGTGCTTCCTAGGGTTGGTTCCCTAAAGAAGGGGATTTGTGTCTCCAAGAGTTGGTGCTCTAAAAGAGGATTGGTGTCCTTCACAATCTTAGACTACTATTTATAAAGCCTTGTAATTCTTATTAATTATATTTATATAATTTATTTTAGATACAAGTCCATTGATGATCTATTGTGATGATTAATAAAATAACAAAGTAATTACTAATTGTTTAAAAAGGTAATATTGATTCACCCCCCAACTCTCAGTATTCCAACACCTTTTATATATTACATGGATCCATTGTGTACATTTTTTTGTGGCCATGGACATCAGTTATGATTTTATTACTCATGGATCTACAATGTACTTGATTTGGCAACCATGCTTATTTCACTCCTGAGCATGGGTATGCCCGACTTGGGAAGAGAGTATCTTACTTGTTTCTTTTGTATGTATTGTTTTGAAATTGGTCTTCAACCACTCCTAACTAGGCCCCTTCATGATCTCATGATTATTTTTAAATGTATTTTGTCCATTAGTTTCTCTTATGACCTCACACATTAGGGGGCATCTGTTATAGCGTCATTTGACACCACATATGCTTATGATGACTTATTGGCCTAAGATACTACCCTTTCCATGATTGCAAGACCATTTCCCCCCTTTTCCTCCTTAAAAATACTTTAAAAAACCCCATCTTTGTTGATGTATGTGACTATCCTTAAAGCATCTCACATGCATATGCTGGTTTCTAGTTAGCAACCCCACGTACAAGTTAATTTGGCTATAAAAAAAACATTCTCACTTTTCAAGTGGATTTGATGGGTTCCTCAGGTTTCCGACCTCCTGTAGCCTATCCATAAATACTCCAATCGTAAAAAAGGAGTATAAATTAGAGCTTAAGGGTGGAGGAAAAATAGAACAGAGAAATGCATCCTTATGCTAGCATTTTCAATTTTGTCCTGCAAGTCCCCTTTTCCCCTTGCATATGAGATTGTCCCTTCCATATTGAAATCCTTGTTTTTAGAAGTTGTGTTCTCCCTATATTGTTAGGAAGGAATCCTTAACCTTATTTGGACCTATTTGAGAACAAAGTATTGGAGGTATTATTGAACATCTCTAGTCTTGGGTGGAGGAACTTGGAGTCCATTTTCGAGGCCATGCCACGACTACAGGTTGTAACCAACGTTTTATGTTGTTCATAAAAAAAGATCTCTCACTCTCATCCAATTACATATGTTGGTTCATGTTTTTAGTATATGTTATATCTCCTAATTTGAATATATTATGAAAGTTGTAATGTTCATGCTTTAGTTGATTAACAGATAACTACATTTTGGCAGTTGCTCGTCTCTTTATGTGTAGGAGATTTAAAAGGATTGTTGCAGAAGAGTATTGGAGCGAAGTATTTGTGTGGGATCAACATCAAACGATGAAATCCAGGGTTTTTTTATCTTCTCTTTCCCTTGAAATTTAGTTATTGCAAAGTAGTTATTCTCAATTGACTACTTGATTTGAGTTTGAGAGTGGTCTTTTAGGGTATTGCCTTGTTGTGGCCCTTACCCATAATATTTTTTTTTTCATAACATTAAGGTACTATGTATTGTATATCTAATTGTCCTTAATGTGGAACTCTATGTCTTTGTCCCACCATTTTTCCAACAAGTCGGTCCAATTTGGGTGGTTTTTATTAAAGTCTTCCAAAAATAACTTATTGAGGAATCAATCTGGCATTGGTAGCTTATACATATGATGCATGCTATCATGTCTTAGCGAGGTTATATGCTTTTCTACTTTTTCTAAAATCTCTTCTTCTTGTGGGTTCATATGTGTGTATGTCCATCGAGGAGCATCATTATATGGAAAAGGATTTGGTCGAGTGGTCACAACGTATAACCCATTATTTCTGATGTTTGCATACACCTACAAGTCTCCACCTTTTGTTGGGAAATATTCAATGTTGAACATCTGATATATCTCCTGCCATGAGGAATACTTCTGTAGCCTGGTATTATCACTCGTGTTTGTCACGAGAACATCTTCTAGATTCTTCATTTGAATTGAGACATTTAGTGTTGTGGACCTCTCTGGATAACCTCTTGCTCTAGACATTTTTCACCTGTAAGATTCAGAGAAAAGTGAGGATAGAGAGAGATAATATTTTACAATGTTTCCAAATGAAATGAACTCAAAACTATTTAGTCATCTCGTTTTCCTATGCTTATAACTCGAAATCGTGTATACTAATTGTTGTGATTTAATCAATCAAATCTCATTGTTATTGTTGGTTTTCCCGGGACGATTGTCAAACCATTAATACTCACCGATTCGAAGTTCACACAAGAGGGAGAGGTACAATATTTTGTTGTATTGCGGAGTCATGCTTCGTGGGGATAGCTCTATGGGTGGGGTTTGAAATAGTAGGTGTTATGAATAACGATAGGTTGGGCCCGCGTCCGTGGGGTAGGTTTTTTGGAGAAAATGAAATACTTCGGGAGGCATATCAAAGCGCATTTGTCGGAGGAAAAAGAGTTGTTGGCACAATCTCTTAATTAAAACCGTTTACAATTATTTTTAAGAGGGATCCATTACCCATTTTGGGTCTTCTATTAGATAATGACTATGACAATTAATTATCAAAGGGTTCTTCTATTTAGACAAAGACAAAGGTAAAGGCAGTGACAATTAATTATCTTATAGTTGTGTTTATATTTTTTCCGTACACATCCAGATGACAACTTAGGATCACAATCTTGAATGTCATATATATAGACCTTCACACTACCCTCTCCCTCATATTCTTCTTCTTTAAATTCAAATTCAAATTCTTCACCTTCATCAACAAATATTATTCTTCTTCAAATTATTATTTTTTCAATAAATAAATTAAAATTATATATACCATATCTAAAAATGATGTAAACCTTAAGGAATACGTTAAAAATAAGACAAACTCAACTTTTTCAGTAGGTTTATTTTTGTCTCCATTTAAAAGACAAAGGTCTATTCATTTTTTCAAAATTCTAACCATTTGGGTGGTCTTAAAATGAGTTAAAACCTGATTGAATTTATCCACTATTTAAATAATATTATAATATTATTTAATCTTTTCTTTTTGACATTCGTAAAGCTAACATGTGGTAATCCGATTTCCATAGCTTTGGTTGAAAGCATAACTTGAGATTTCTTAGATTTTTGTTTGACATGTGTAAAGCTAACATGTGGTAATCCATTTTTCATAGCTTTGGTTGAAAGCACAGCTTAGAGAATTATTAAAAGTTTATGCTAGTTTTTAGCACTATTCCAACAACTCCTCGTTGTTGTTATTGCAACTTGATATCTACATGATTATTGCCCAACCAACTCCAATGATATCTACATGATTTCACTTTCGTGTTTGAAAAGGAATTGCTGTTAGTTATGACACACCGCGTAAATATCAAAGTATTTTTTCGATGAGACAATGCATAACTATCAAAGTACACTCTTGATTTCTTGAATAATTTTATTTCTTAGATATTTATAATGGTTTTTTATTTTTTAAAGGCATGAATGTATTTTGATTTATCATAGTTAATTTTTGGTTATTTTAATAAATAGTATTATGTATTATTTGATAAATATTAATATAAGAATTGATAAATAAGAATTTAAATTTAAATAAATCGGTAATCGTAATATTGTTCAATTATTGTTGGGGAGGTAAGTGTGGGGTGTTGTATGATTCTAGAGGAAATCGAGTCACGGATTTTTATTGGAATCTAGGTATTACATCAAACAATATGGTAGAATCTTATGCGGTTTATCAGGGGGTGAATTTAATGCAGCATGAGCTGATAAGGTAGATTAATATAGTGGGAGACTATAAAAATACCATCTGATACCTCATCACGGGATCCTCTCCCATGGATCTTAAGTTTTTTTTTTTTTGTAAATGAAAAGAGAGGGAAAATCCTATTAAAACTTTTCCAATACAAAAAAATGCATAGCAACAGTCTGTCAACTGTTCCGCCGAATTAGCGGAAACCGGGACAGATGACAGACTGTGATGTCAATGTCAAAATTGGCGGTCTGCCATCTTCCCTGCCAAACGGAAACCAAGGCAAGTGGCGGACTTAAGTCTGTGCACCATTGTTCAGAGCAACCATGAAGACTAAACTGGAAATTAAACTGGACAGTAAACTGGAAATTAAACAAGGACCTAAGCATGAAATTGAAACTACGTTGTAGCAACACAAGGAGCCGAACTGAAATCCAAGCCACAGAGTTACCTACTTGCATCGAAGGTTGCATCACTGGGGTCACCGCTGAGAGGGCCATTCCGAGGCTGGAGAAAAAATATCCTGGTGCATGTCGGGCATTTCTGGCCTGCTAGTGCATTTGAGTATGCCTCGTACAACATATCGATACGCTCGTACATGAGGATGTCATGGTGAATCTGATCTGCCATCTGACTTCTAAGCTTGAACACTAGCGTAAGCTGCTCTGGGTAGAAAAATGGCGGTGGTTCTTGGAAGGGATCCAGGATTGTCGTAATAGGTGGTGGCACTAGGACTAGGCCACCCTCTACCTCCAAACCATTGTCTGCCTCGCATGAATCCTCATGTGCTCCTTCCTTATCCTTCTCCATCCCGAACCTCTCCTTCATCCCGTGCTCCTCGACTACCTCTGCTGCACTTGAAATTTTGAATTTTCCAGGATGTGTGGCGTCCTCGGGGTCAAGGTGGAGGAATTCCTCCTCAATTATGCAAGTGTAAGATTCCCTTGCCTCCTGCATAGGCTGGTCTATTTATGGTGCACTAGTTCCTGGTGGAAATTGGCTGGGGGGCTGCCAATTGTCTGGAACAGTGAAGAGGAGGGATTTCGGAGGGAACTGGATGTGTTCCTTTGGAATCACCTCCTCCACATATGCCATCAGTGCCATCCTAAATTTCTCCCTACGCTGAGTGCAGGCTATGAATAATGCTTGCTCTAACTGTTGCATCCTCCTCTATCTAGCGACGAAGATGTGTTAGGTAGGGCCGTTGTGCAGCCTGCCTCTTTCCCTCGGCATGGATGAGCAATGAAGGGTGCTAATAAGAAAAGTAAGTGTGTTGGAATCCCTCTGGTAGCTGCACCAGTGTGCAGAGCTGTCGGGCTGATGTATTGCCAAGGTGAAATGGCTCCAATCTCTTCTTTGTTGGATGATAACACAGAGGGTCGACATGACCACTGCCACTAGTGTATCCCATCCATTGAATCTCATGGTCGTCACTTTTCTCATGCAAGGGAGCAATCCTTCACCACTTGATGGGAAGTTATGGTGATCCCCCATTTAATGGTGAGGGGAGGGGAGCCGACCTGCCAAATTAATGGCTGAGCTCTGGCCTGTGCTACATGGTCGCCCTGTGCTTCGTGGCACCCCATCTGGGGTCTCCTAAGGATCTTAAGTTAAAATATATCATAGAGAGGATCAAATTGTCTTTGGCTAACATTCCTACCCATTATCCTCAAAGAAAAAAATAAGGAATATGACAAAATGGAAAACAAGACTATCAGCTTGGCCCCTGGTTCCCTAGGAATCCAAGGGCAAGTGAGCATTGTAGCCCCTCCATAATGAAAGGGGACATGATAAATAATGGGGCCGTTTGGGTCCACGTAAGAGTTGAAAGGATGGCTACATGTGTAATTTTCATGCAGAACCAACCCCCTCATCTACATAATCGATGACACATTGGGAGGGATCGTGTCACAATTGTTGGGCTCATGGTGAAGGACGAGAAGTTTTCATTATTGCTAATGTCAATGGAATTGATATGAGATTTTGTTTGTGGAATCTCTACTCATACCCGTGGGAACTTTAATACTGCAGGACGCATGGAGTCTAATCTCTTTTCATGGCTGATGGATTTGCTCACTAATGGAATGGAAGAAATGATTGGAAGTTATGTGCAGAAGTGGGAAGCACAAGTCATGAAGGCACATTTCATTTCTCAGGAGTGTGGGATGGATTATCAGTGTGAGGATTCATGCATCCATAACTTCAGTGAAATTATGGTTTTTAAGTTGGGTTTGTATTTATAATTCTCAATTCGATGGAGAATATCATGATTATAATGCTAAGTGGACTATGTAAGAGGAATATTATGTCATCCCAGGGTGGAATTCAAGTGTGCAAGCAACCTGAGAACCCTTTGGTATGCTTCAGTCTGATCTAGTCAAGATCTTTGGGCATTAAGTGGGAAGGATTACAAGTTAGCTTCCTTTGTCTCTAGAATTCTTCATGGTTGGTGGGAATTTTTTGGGGGAGCCTTCAATTGGTTGGCACTTTGGTAAGCAATTCAAGCTTGCTTCTGAGTCTGGTTGGATTTAATCTTTTATTAGTCTAGATAGTAGCTTATATCCATTCCTGGGCTGGAGGAATTTTGGGAATTTGTCGAGAGCGCCCTGGGGAGCAAAAAAATAATCTTTTTCTCTAGCTAGTTAGGGTGCAATTGGGAAGTATTCTGGTGCAAGGAACGTCAGGAGGCATTTTTTTTCTTAGGGTGGTTTCAAGCCCTCAATTCGGTCTTTGTTTCAAGTTCTTAATTATGGTGAAAGGAAAGGAAGTGCCTCGGGGAATTTCAACATGGGTAGAGGAGTCTATGGAGGACAATTTCACAACTACTCAAAAATTGTATCTCAAAGTCGATGCACATAGTTCAACATTATCCTCTTCTCTGGAAACACTGGCTCATCATATAGTGTCAATTGGAAAACTCTAGGATGAGGTGGAATATCTGTGTAGGTATGGGGAACCTCTGCAAAGACAACTAGATAAGAGGGAGATAATTCCATAAGCTTTTTCTCAAGACATTGACACATGGGAATCTTGTAGACAGGAAATAAAGAGGTTGAGGATGTTGCCTGATATGAATACTGATGTGCCATCTTCAGCTAAAGAAGGAATGAAGAAAGAAGAGGTGTAGGATGTCTATTTTATAATAGTGATATGTTTTGTTTTTTTGTTTGTATACTAGGTGTTTATTATCGGATATATTCCATGCATTGTAGTCAAAATATCAGACATGATTGGTTATCTAGGAGTAGGAAGAAAATATGAACTTTAGTCAGAACATAGTGTTGAATTTGGTTTCATAAATACCAACCCATCCTTTTTGTTTTTGTACTTAGCCACCTTGATCACACCTTTTTAATGAATACACTTTCTCATTCTATATTCTATATAGAATTAAAAAAAAAACATTCTTAAATTATTTTGTATTTTTAATTATAAGCATAGAAAAACATAACATAGTATTCCAACATCATATTTGTGAATACTAGTTACTTAACATTTTGAAGTTTGTGTTTGAATTTTTTTCATTGTGGTTCCCACATACAACAATGAATAAGATAAGAAATAAAGTTTGTAGACCATATAAAAGATGCATGATCAAGTTGATAAACTTTGCTAAGAATTAATAGAAATTCAAAATTCAAAATATATCTATATCTATAAATAAAAATACTAAGTTATTAATTTTGTATATATACTTATATGTAGAGATTATTTTTAAATAAAAATAAATAAAAATATCAAATCACAAAATATTACCCTTATACCATCATCACTAAAACTATTACCCTTATATCATCTTTGCAAAAACTAACCCCTATATCATCATTGCAAAAATTAAAGAAAAAGTATTTAGTTTGGAACTATTGCTTCCAAGCATAAATTGACTAAAACTATTACCCTTATATCATCTTTGCAAAAACTAACCCCTATATCATCATTGCAAAAATTAAAGAAAAAGCATTTAGTTTGGAACTATTGCTTGCAAGCATAAGTTGACTAGTGGCAATGATAATGTTCCCAATATTAATGTTCCTAGACAAAAAGTAAGTATTTAGCTTGGAACTATTGCTT
>SNQJ01S0037859.1:61783-95683 GCA_010110895.2 Picea sitchensis
CCCACCATTTTTCCAACAAGTCGGTCCAATTTGGGTGGTTTTTATTAAAGTCTTCCAAAAATAACTTATTGAGGAATCAATCTGGCATTGGTAGCTTATACATATGATGCATGCTATCATGTCTTAGCGAGGTTATATGCTTTCCTACTTTTTCTAAAATCTCTTCTTCTTATGGGTTCATATGTGTGTATGTCCATCAAGGAGCATCATTATATGGAAAAGGATTTGGTCGAGTGGCCACAACGTATAACCCATTATTTCTGATGTTTGCATACACCTACAAGTCTCCACCTTTTGTTGGGAAATATTCAATGTTGAACATCTGATATATCCCCTGCCATGAGGAATACTTCTGTAGCCTGGTATTATCACTCGTGCCTGTTGTTATCACTCCAAGAAACTCCTTAGGGTTGTAGGCTAAGGATGCTTGGTAACTTAGAAATAATGGTTTTTATGTGTTTGGGACAATGGGGTCTTTAATGATTTGTATAAGAAACAACTCATCACACATCTAAAGATACAGTGCTTTTAGTAAACAATAACCAGATCAAATAATTGAAAGAGAGAATGGAGAATACTATTCTTGATTTGCCAATACAAGTGAAAGTAGGGCCTAATACAAGACAGTAAGGAATCCTTTAATTTCAAGCCTATGAGTTCAATAAAGAGGTAACAGTGTTCATGAACTAAAATAAACTAAAAGTAAAGTACAAAAAATGAAATATGGACAATTCTGGTATTGCAAACGAAAGGAAACTCCACTTTATTTCTGCAAAAAGAGTCTATACAATGGCATAAAATATTTCCTAGTTTGAACCCTTGTTTCATATCAAAAGTAGGCATTTATAGCCTCTTACAAACAATTTTACAGATCCTAAAAACATGGATTTGTATTTAATAAAAGTAATTCAAATCTAACTCAACAACTTGAAAATAAAGTCTTAACAACTAAACTTAGAACTCGAACTGTCTTCAATCTCCAAAATTCACCATCTGCATTCTTCAGCTCCTGGGATCTGCAATGAATGAAACATGGCAAGACACCTGTCTTGACAGTTGGGTCTCTCCAATGTTCATGGTCGATTTTTGAGGAAGTTGTTTTTGCATGTGGTTGCTAAAATTCTCTCGGACCTCTGATGTTGAACCCTTTGCATGTGATCTGATAGTCCATTGATGCTCTGGATCTCCTTCATAACCTGTTCAAAATGCTCTGTCTTGTCCTTGGCTTCAAAAATACCTTTCCATCTTTCAACAACTAACTCGTTTAATATTCCGCAGGTTAGCTATTGAAAGTCGCCACTTTCAACAACTGACGGGTCATAAAATATTGCTTTGCGCTGGTGAAAGCCCTGATTGCGCTAAAAACGAGTTTTCACCTTCAAAATTTGGATTTCATCAAAACTCAGTGTGCCCCTGGTTTCTCACCTTGCATATTAACAGCGACTTGAACAAGTACCTTCAGATCTGGATGGGATTTTTGTCTTTGCTTTTGTTTCAATCTTCTTATCTTCCTTTTAAGGCGTTTGGCAAGCCACCACAAGCTATTGTAATCTTTGGTGAGTTTTTTCTTTCTCTTCTTCTCTTTAACACTTTCCCGAGCCAATCTCTCAAACGTAGCATTGGTTTTAGCGAAGTTATCAGACAACTTCTTATACCTTTCTTTGATTACCCGTTCCAAAACCTCTTGCTGGGCGATTACCTCTTTTAGATGCTTGATTTTCTGAGACTTCTTTGACTTGGAGCTTTTTGATGTTTCTCCTTCCTCTGTTTGGGTGAAGGTCTCATAGTTTTGTGCACACTCAGTTGACTTCTCAGGACTTTTGGTGACATGGCATTGATCTTGTTGTTCTGATTCTGAGTCTGAATAGGGCAAGTTTAATATATTGGTTTTCTTCTCTGTACTCTGCTCTGTAGGATGCTCTGTGGTCTGCTCAAAGTTTAACCTTTTCTTCAACCTGCGGGGCTTCACTCCAGAAATTCTATCTTCTGGAGGTCCTGGCAGGGTCCTTCTTTTTCTTGAACTACTTTGAGGAGAAGACTGTTTCTTTGAACCTTTCTCTGGTTCATTTGCAGGCTGAGTCTGTGTTTCAAAACCTTCCCAGAATAGAAAATGATCCCAGCTCCTTCCCTGCTGTTTTAATTCCTCCAGGATGATCAATTTTATGAGGCCGAAGTGGCACAGAGTACTTTTCATGCTCAAGGGTTGAGCCCTGATCTTCTTGCAAACCTTAGTCAAACTCTTATGTAGGAAAAAAGGTAAATTGAGGGGAGTCTTGCCTGTGAAGTGGTCCAGGAGTTTGAAGTGATACATCATGAGTTTATCATACCTGCCCTCCGAGGTGATGTAGAGTTGGATGCCTTTGAACTGCTCTTGCCATTCTTCTTTTAGATAGGAAACTAGCATACCCTTTTTCCATGCCTTTTGCCTGAACTCTTCTTTCAAATAAGCTCTGAAATTCAAATTTTTGGGGGCAGTGGTTTTGAACCAGCTCTGGCCCGTTCTTGGTAGGCTTGTTGCTGCAGCAATGGCAACTTCATCTACTCTAATTTCCATGGATCCAACACGAGCTTTGTTCCCATCGAAAGTCTTGGCAAAGGCTTCTGCTGTAGACTGGTGGCAACCATTTTGCAACCTCTCAACGAATTCAATACACCCTGCGTTTGAAAAATGTTTCTGGACTTTGGGATGTGTCTGTAAAAAAGACAGGCTATCAAGCTCTCTCCTGAGTAGAGAACCACTGCGTCTCCTCGCCATTCTGTAGCTCAAAAATCCCAACAATTCTGTATATTAACCCCTGCAACTGCTGCCCGAGCCGAGGTTCTGCACTGTTGAAAGCACTTCGGGAGTTGGCTCTGTTTTCTAACATTAGAAACTTTAACAAAACTTCATGAACCATGTGTGATATGGGAGCGATGGTCCGATTTGATGCTGTCAGCCAGGCAGTACAACTCTGTACCTAAGCCACTGAATTCAAACTTGCCATCCCTGATGCCATGATTGTGGAGCGTGAGTTTCTGGGCCGAATCCGAGATGTAATCTGACTGGGACGTGGAACTCGAGTTTGAATGATTACCCACTTTCACCAGCGCGCCCTTGTGATCGCATGATGTGATTCGATCTCATCATGATTTGATTTGAAACGTGGATAAGCGCATGTGATTCCCGCTTTCTCCAACCAACGGCCCGTGGAAAACGCCCCTCAGCTGTAGAAACCTACCGCTTTCACCAGTGCACGATCCCGTAAGAATTGTTCCTTAGTTGTTGAAAGTCTTCACTTTCCTCAGCGCGCCACCCTGTGAAAATTTATCCTTAGCTGTTGAAAGTCTTTACTTTCGCCAGCGCATGATCCTGTGTAGAACCCCCTTTAGCTGTTGAAAGTCTTCACTTTCCTCAGCGCACGACCTTGAAAGAACTGCTCCGTAGCTGTGGAAAGTCCCCACTTTCCTTAGCGCACGACCGCGACACTGCTTCTTTGGATATTTTGGAATTCGACACTTTCACCAGCGCACAGACCTATGAGAGACGCTCCTTAGCTGCTGAAAGTCGCCACTTACCACAACTAACACTCATCTTTTGGACATACGTTCGCTGTTGAAAGTGAATTATGAAAATTTTGAAAAGAAGACCTTTATGGGTCATATTATTTTCTAAGACAAAAACCAAAACCTAAGTTTTGCGGCTAGAAAAACTCAAAAATGAATTGAGGAAACTACCAATAATCAAGCTATCCACCATAAAACTCGACCAAAAGGACGGTTTGATTTTGGAAGCTAACATCTGTCACGAGAACATCTTCTAGATTCTTCATTTGAATTGAGACATTTAGTGTTGTGGACCTCTCTGGGTAGCCTCTTGTTCTAGACATTTTTCAGACAATTTTCACCCAGTGTACCTGTAAGATTCAGAGAAAAGTGAGAAAAGTGAGGATAGAGAGAGATAATATTTTACAATGTTTCCAAATGAAATGAACTCAAAACTGTTTAGTCATCTCGTTTTCCTATGCTTATAACTCGCAATCGTGTATACTATTTGTTGTGATTTAATCAATCAAATCTCATTGTTGTTGTTGGTTTTCCCGGGACGATTGTCAAACCATTAATGCTCACCGATACGAAGTTCACAAAGGAGGGAGAAGTACAATATTTTGTTGTATTACGGAGTCATGCTTCGTGGGGATAGCTCTATGGGCGGGGTTTGAAATAGTAGGTGTTATGAATAACGATAGGTTGGGCCCGCGTCCATGGGGTAGGTTTTTGGAGAAAATGAAATACATCGGGAGGCATATCAAAGCGCATTTGTCGGAGGAAATGGCACAATCTCTTAATTAAAACCGTTTACAATTATTTTTAAGAGGGATCCATTACCCATTTTGGGTCTTCTATTAGATAATGACTATGACAATTAATTATCAATGGGTTCTTCTATTAGACAATGACAATGACTATGACAATTAATTATCTTATGGTTTTGCTTATATTTTTCCCGTACACATCCAAATGACAACTTAGGATCACAATCTTGAATGTCATATATATAGACCTTCACACTACTCTCTCTCTCATATTCTTCTTCTTTAAATTTAAATTTAAATTCAAATTCAAATTCAAATTCAAATTCTTCAACTTCGTCCACAAATATTATTCTTCTCCAAATTATTTTTTTTTTCAATAAATAAATTAAAATTATATATATCATATTTAAAAATGATGTATACAATAAGGAAATGATATAGGTAAAATAAAAATGAGTTAAAAATAAGACAAACTCAACTTTTTCGGTAGGTTTATTTTTGTCCCCATTTGAAAGACAAAGGTCTATTCATTTTTTCAAAATTCTAACCATTTGGGTGGTGTTAAAATGAATTAAAGCCTGATTGAATTTATCCACTATTTAAATAATATTATAATATTATTTAATCTTTTCTTTTGACATTCGTAAAGCTAACATGTGGTAATTCGTTTTCCATAGCTTTGGTTGAAAGCATAACTTGAGATTTCTTAGATTTTTGTTTGACATGTGTAAAGCTAACATGTGGTAATCCATTTTTCATAGCTTTGGTTGAAAGCACAACTTAGAAAATTATTAAAAGTTTATGCTAGTTTTTTTAGCACTATTCCAACAACTCCTCGTTGTTGTTATTGCAACTTGATATCTACATGATTATTGCCCAACCAACTCCAATGATATCTACATGATTTCACTTTCGTGTTTGAAAAGGAATTGCTGTTAGTTATGACACACCGCATAAATATCAAAGTATTTTTTCGATGAGACAATGCATAACTATCAATGTACACTCTTGATTTCTTGAATAATTTTATTTCTTAGATATTTATAATGGTTTTTTATTTTTTAAAGGCATGGATGTATTTTGATTTATCATAGTTAATTTTTGGTTATTTTAATAAATAGTATTATGTATTATTTGATAAATATTAATATAAGAATTGATAAATAAGAATTTAAATTTAAATAAATCAATAATTGTAATATTGTTCAATTATTGTTGGGGAGGTAAGTGTGGGGTGTTGTATGATTCTAGAGGAAATCGAGCCATGGATTTCTATTGGAATCTAGGTATTACATCAAACAATATGGTAGAATCTTATGCGGTTTATCAGGGAGTGAATTTAATGCAGCATGAGCCGATAAGGCAGATTAATATAGTGGGAGACTATAAAAATACCATCTGATACCTCGTCACGGGATCCTCTCCCATGGATCTTAAGTTTTTTATTTTTGTAAATAAAAAGAGAGGGAAAATCCTATTAAAACTTTTCCAATACAAAAAAACGCATAGCAACAGTCTGTCAATTGTTCCGCCGAATTAGCAGAAACCAGGACAGATGACAGACATTGATGTCAATCTTCCCTGCCAAAATTGGCGATCTGCCATCTTCCCTGCCAAACGGAAACCAAGGCAGGTGGCAGACTTAAGTCTGTGCACCATTGTTCAGAGCAACGATGAAGACTAAACTGGAAATTAAACTGGACAGTAAACTGGAAATTAAACAAGGACCTAAGCATGAAATTGAAACTACGTTGTAGCAACAGAAGGAGCCGAACTGAAATCCAAGCCACAGAGTTACCTACTTGCATCGGAGGTTGCATCACTGGGGTCGCCACTAAGAGGGCCATTCCGAGGCTGAAGAAAAAATATCCTGGTGCAAGTCGGGCATTTCTGGCCTGCTAGTGCATTTGAGTATGCCTCGTACAACATATTGATACGCTCGTACATGAGGATGTTACGGTGAATCTGATCCACCATCTGACTTCTAAGCTCGAACACTAGCGTAAGCTGCTCTGGGTAGAAAAATGGCGGTGGTTCTTGGAAGGGATCCAGGATTGTCGTAATAGGTGGTGGCGCCAAGACTGGGCCACCCTCTACCTCCAAACCACCGTCTGCCTCGCATGAATCCTCATGTGCTCCTTCCTTATCCTTCTCCATCCTGAACCTCTCCTTTGTCCCATGCTCCTCGACTACCTCTGTTGCGCTTGAAATTTTGAATTTTCCGGGATGTGTGGCATCCTCGGGGTCAAGGTGGAGGAATTCCTCCTCAATTATGCAAGTGTAAGATTCCCTTGCCTCCTGCATAGGCTGGTCTATTTCTGGTGCACTAGTTCCTGGTGGAAATTGGCTGGGGGGCTGCCAATTGTCTGGAACAGTGAAGAGGAGGGATTCCGGAGGGAACTGAATTTGTTCCTTTGGAATCACCTCCTCCACATATGCCATCAGTCGCATCCTAAATTTCTCCCTACGCTGAGCGCAGGTTATGAATAATGCTTGCTCTAACTGTTGCATCCTCCTCTATCTAGCGGCGAAGATGTGTTAGGTAGGGCCGTTGTGCAGCCTGCCTCTTTCCCTCGGTATGGATGAGCAATGGAGGGTGCTTTTAAGAAAAGTAAGTGTGTTGGAATCCCTCTGGTAGTTGCACCAGTGTGCAGAGCTGTCGGGCTGATGTATTGCCAAGGTGAAATGGCTCTAATCTCTTCTTTGTTGGATGATAACACAAAGGGTCGACATGACCATTGCCACCAGTGTATCCCATCCACTGAATCTCATGGTCATCACGTTTCTCATGCAAGGGAGCAGTCCTTCACCACTTGATGGGAAGTTATGGTGATCCCCCATTTAATGGTGAGGGGAGGGGAGCCGACCTGCCAAATTAATGGCTGAGCTCTGGCCTGTGCTACATGGTCGCCCTGTGCTTCGTGGCACCCCATCTGGGGTCTCTTAAGGATCTTAAGTTAAAATATATCATAGAGAGGATCAAATTGTCTTTGGCTAACATTCATGCCCATTATCCTCAAAGAAAAAAATAAGGAATCTGACAAAATGGAAAACAAGGCTATCAGCTTGGCCCCTGGTTCCCTAGGAATCCAAGGGCAAGTGATCATTGTAGCCCCTCCATAATGAAAGGGGATAGGATAAATAATGGGGTCGTTTGGGTCCACGTAAGAGTTGAAAGGATGGCTACATGTGTAATTTTCATGCAGAACCAACCCCCTCATCTACATAATCAATGACACATTGGGAGGGATCGTGTCACGATTGTTGGGCTCATGGTGAAGGACGAGAAGTTTCCATTATTGCTAATGTCAATGGAATTGATATGAGATTTTGTTTGTGGAAGCTCTACTCATACCCGTGGGAACTTTAATACTGCAGGACACATGGAGTCTAATCTCTTTTCATGGCTAATGGATTTGCTCACTGATGGAATGGAAGAAATGATTGGAAGTTATGTGCAGAAGTGGGAAGCACAAGTCATGAAGGCACATTTCATTTCTCAGGAGTGTGGGATGGATTATCAGTGTGAAGATTCATGCATCCATAACTTCAGTGAAATTATGGTTTTTAAGTTGGGTTTGTATTTATAATTCTCAATTCGATGGAGAATATCATGATTATAATGCTAAGTGGACTATGTAAGAGGAATATTATGTCATCCCAGGGTGGAATTCAAGTGTGCAAGCAACCTGAGAACCCTTTGGTATGCTTCAGTCTGATCTAGTCAAGATCTTTGGGCATTAAGTGGGAAGGATTACAAGTTAGCTTCCTTTGTCTCTAGAATTCTTCATGGTTGGTGGGAATTTTTTGGGGGAGCCTTCAATTGGTTGGCACTTTGGTAAGCAATTCAAGCTTGCTTCTGAGTCTGGTTGGATTTAATCTTTTATTAGTCTAGATAGTAGCTTATATCCATTCCTGGGCTGGAGGAATTTTGGGAATTTGTCGAGAGCGCCCTGGGGAGCAAAAAAATAATCTTTTTCTCTAGCTAGTTAGGGTGCAATTGGGAAGTATTCTGGTGCAAGGAACGTCAGGAGGCATTTTTTTTCTTAGGGTGGTTTCAAGCCCTCAATTCGGTCTTTGTTTCAAGTTCTTAATTATGGTGAAAGGAAAGGAAGTGCCTCGGGGAATTTCAACATGGGTAGAGGAGTCTATGGAGGACAATTTCACAACTACTCAAAAATTGTATCTCAAAGTCGATGCACATAGTTCAACATTATCCTCTTCTCTGGAAACACTGGCTCATCATATAGTGTCAATTGGAAAACTCTAGGATGAGGTGGAATATCTGTGTAGGTATGGGGAACCTCTGCAAAGACAACTAGATAAGAGGGAGATAATTCCATAAGCTTTTTCTCAAGACATTGACACATGGGAATCTTGTAGACAGGAAATAAAGAGGTTGAGGATGTTGCCTGATATGAATACTGATGTGCCATCTTCAGCTAAAGAAGGAATGAAGAAAGAAGAGGTGTAGGATGTCTATTTTATAATAGTGATATGTTTTGTTTTTTTGTTTGTATACTAGGTGTTTATTATCGGATATATTCCATGCATTGTAGTCAAAATATCAGACATGATTGGTTATCTAGGAGTAGGAAGAAAATATGAACTTTAGTCAGAACATAGTGTTGAATTTGGTTTCATAAATACCAACCCATCCTTTTTGTTTTTGTACTTAGCCACCTTGATCACACCTTTTTAATGAATACACTTTCTCATTCTATATTCTATATAGAATTAAAAAAAAAACATTCTTAAATTATTTTGTATTTTTAATTATAAGCATAGAAAAACATAACATAGTATTCCAACATCATATTTGTGAATACTAGTTACTTAACATTTTGAAGTTTGTGTTTGAATTTTTTTCATTGTGGTTCCCACATACAACAATGAATAAGATAAGAAATAAAGTTTGTAGACCATATAAAAGATGCATGATCAAGTTGATAAACTTTGCTAAGAATTAATAGAAATTCAAAATTCAAAATATATCTATATCTATAAATAAAAATACTAAGTTATTAATTTTGTATATATACTTATATGTAGAGATTATTTTTAAATAAAAATAAATAAAAATATCAAATCACAAAATATTACCCTTATACCATCATCACTAAAACTATTACCCTTATATCATCTTTGCAAAAACTAACCCCTATATCATCATTGCAAAAATTAAAGAAAAAGTATTTAGTTTGGAACTATTGCTTCCAAGCATAAATTGACTAAAACTATTACCCTTATATCATCTTTGCAAAAACTAACCCCTATATCATCATTGCAAAAATTAAAGAAAAAGCATTTAGTTTGGAACTATTGCTTGCAAGCATAAGTTGACTAGTGGCAATGATAATGTTCCCAATATTAATGTTCCTAGACAAAAAGTAAGTATTTAGCTTGGAACTATTGCTTCCAAGCATAAGTTGTAAGTTGACTAGTGGCAATAATAATGTTCCCAATATTAATGTTCCTAGACAAAAAGTAAGTATTTAGCTTGGAACTATTGCTTCCAAGCATAAGTTGACTAGTGGAAATAATAATGTTCCCAAACCAACTCCCATTGTTATTTACATAAGTACAATTTAGTCTTTGAAAAGAAACCAACTCCCATTGGGTTGGTTAGTAATGAGAGAGTGCACTGTTGAAGAATCTCGGCTATCATAGTAGTTCGTAATCACAAAATTTACTTCAAGCATGCTTAGGAGTTGTCTACGTTTGGTGTACCTATCATTATGGCATTATGATATTTGATACTTTCATTGAGTTGTTTTTTTAGTTTAATGTTCAATATTATATTTTATTTTTGGTAGTATTTGTTTAATTTTATTTATAATAAATGATATTTATAGTTGAATGTTAATGGATTAAAATGGATTTAGGATGTAGGTTTCATTTTTTCTACTCACGTTTACTTTTTTATGGGGATGTTTGGGTTTATTTTGTCAGGTTATAAGAGATAAACTTACTCTAGAATGCTGGAACCTCCATATGGGTGTGTTCAGAGTGCATGGTGCATAAGTTGTAAGTTATTGGGTATATCATTGTGAACTGTTGAATATACTCTTGAGTTACAATAATATTTAGTCAATTTAATCTTAAACCTAACCCAAATTACATTGACAAATTATCAATTCCCACACCAAAAAATCATTTATATAAATTTATTAATAAATAGATAGAAAAACATATTTCTAAAAAAGCAAATTAAATTTCAAAATAATAAAACACTTTACCAATTAACTAAGTTTCAGTTGTTTGTTGCTGCATAATATTAATAAATTCAATTATTTAAATTATTAAATAAAAAAAAAAAAAAAAAAAATATTTATTATATTATATAAAATATAATTATTGATATATATTAAAATATAACATTTAAAATGTTACATATTTAATTTTTTTATTTATATTATTATATTAGTTCCATTTAGATTGAGTTTTTATTGTATAAAATATAATTATTGATATATTAAAATATAACATTTAAAATGTTATATTTAATTTTTTATATAATTAATTGATTATATATGTAATTGTTTAAAATCGTTAATTAATTATAATATAGATTAATTTAATTGATTAAGAGCATTTTTAAAATATTAAAATATATTATTAATAAAATTATAAGTTTAAATTTGATAAAGCACTTGAGATTACATATGTTCTATCCTCTATCTAAATGATTTGAAGAGAAAAATGCACAATTTTTTTGGATAAAATTATTAATCTATCATCTAAATCAAACGTGTTTGTATTATAATATGTTTGTAAAATAATATATTGAAGAAATAATGTGACCATAAACACAAGTTTAAAGAGTTTAGAAGGAGAGAAATATATATATATATATATATATATATATATATATATATATATATATATATATATATATATATATAAATCTAAATCAAACGTGTTTGTATTATAATATTTTGAAGAAATAAATGAAATATCCTTTGCAGTTTAAAGAGTTTTTTTTCAAGTTTAAAGTTCTAATGAGGAAAATATTTGTGAGAAGCTATACTAATTATTTTTTTGGAAATTGTATTAATTTTTTGGGAAGGTAAGATTGTATATTTTTCAGGAAATATTTGCTCAATTATATTAGGGATATAACTTTTTTACATCTTTCGATTCATAATCAGGATTCTACAGTAGATCATCAAAATCTAGCTATGACAACACAATTCATTACAATGCCAAGAGGAAATGTTAGAGGTATACTCTCACAATCTCAATAACTAAGCCCAAAGCTTCTATAGTAGAAACTAGTAAACAAAAAACTGATACAAAAACAAAGGTGAGCCCTTATACAACAAAAGTTCAATAACACATATTTGCTAGATTACATTAACAAATATATTAATGAATTTTGATATGTCTCCTTCGGCCTTCATCTCCATTTGTCCGTCGGTAATAAGATACCATTCCTTCAGGTTCGCCTAGAGCCTACTTTGAGAGTATATCCATATCAGTGTTAAAGTCTATATAGATGTGTTGGAAACTAATTGTATGAAAATTATGGATAAGTAATTTGATTCTTTTCTTCCATCCTTCTATAGAGATAACTAGTAGTCTCCCTTTGTCTATGAGCCATTCAATAACAACTTTTGAATCTCCCATGATATGGATACATGGGATCGCCAAATGTTCTGCTAGCATAAGTGTGAACCACACTCCCAATAGCTTGCCCTCGTATTTTGTTCCTTCACATGAAATTATAAGTCCATTATATAAGGCTGTAGTCTCATGGATTTTAATGATGCCTCCTGCTCCACTCCCGATGCCATCCTTTGTTGTTGCTCCATCGAACCAAGCAAGTGTCGAGTTTTGAAGATGATTTATCATTATAGTTATCGGAAGTCAGGGCTTAGTAAGGCTACTGAAATTAGACTATAGTGCCAAAGTCTTGTAAAGTACTGTTTGCATAGAAGGATTTCAATCTTCAAAAATAGCCTTATTACACTCAATCTGGGTAAACCCCGGATTACATGTGATCTGATCCATGTGAGTAGAACTGAGTGTCTTTATCATATACCAATTTTTCAAACACTCTGAAAGATTATTACTGACCCACTCTCTATCAAATTTTAGAAGTTGTTTTAGGATTTTCCAAACTGTAATGGAGAAAGGACATAGCTTGAATAAGAGAAAGGTCGATTCAGTGTCTTTCTTGCAGAGAGGGCATCGCCCTGGTCCCTCCCATCCCTTTTTCTGCAACATGTTCTAGTTTAGAATTTTATCTTCTATTGCTAGCCAACTAAATAGCTTAACTTTTAATTTCATCTTCCAATTCCACATGGAAAGTCTCTAGCTCTCCACTTTTGATAGGCTTTTGGAGGAAATAATACTTGAATAATTTTTTTTTGCAGAAGGAACACCTAACTTGTCTCCGCCTATCCACAGTAACTGATCATTTCTATCCTGGATAATAGCTCCCGAGTCGATAAGTGCTTATCTGTACATTTCCCACTCTAAAGCCAAATCACCCTCCAGTCCCAGTTCATCACTGGTCAACCAATAGGTAGAAGTATTTTGATCATTAAAGATTCCTCCTGTGCAGGTGTTTGAATATCTTATCTCTTAATGCGTCCAGAGATGAAATGAAAGAAGTTGTCCCCATCCCAATTTGATCCTTTCCAAACTTAATGGATGTCACATTACTGATTCCAGCTTAATCCATGCAATAATAGGTATACCACATTTAACAATCCACCACATATTTTGGAGACACTGATTTGCTAGAATGACCTTGATCTAAGCCAGGTAATCACATTCATATTACAGAGATACTTATCAATGATGACCCTATGCCAAACTTCTTCACCCATAAGAACTCTCTAGAGAGAAATCGTTTCCAATGATTTGCTGAAATAAAAAATATTAAGGATTCCCCAACCCCCAATGACTTTGGGACTGATATCTTCTCCCAATTGCACAGATGCATATGATGTGAGACATTATCTCTCTTCCAAAGGAAATTATACATCAACTTCCTCATTGTTTACATTGATAGTTATGGTTGGTTAACATTTCTTTCAACAATGTTAAATGACCATCTAAGGACAACCACACAGCAGCACGGAGTTATTTGATTTTTTTTCAATTTTTTTTTAGAAGCCAGTTCCATTCTTTGGATCGTTGAGCTCCAACTTTGATATAAAAACCCGATTATTTAAAACCGAACTCCAACGATAAGAAATTAAAAGGGTATGGAATTTGCTTAAGCAGAAGATCTTGTTGTATCCCAAAATAGTGAAAGGTAGATTTTTTCTATATTAATATGTAAACCTGGATTAAAACAAATGAAGTTTAATAATCTTGTCGATCTCCCACCACTCCTACATTGTAGCCTTTGTCAAAATGACCACATCGTCAACAAAGGGATATATAATATTTTTATAGATCTGGAAACAGATATACCTGTCAATATCCCCACACTTTGACTTTTTTTCAACAGAAGGCTCAATCCTTCCATAACTAAAATGAAGAGAAAAGGTGATAAGGGACAACCTTGATGTAATCCGCTACAACTCTTGAAGAAATCGGTAGCTTCTCCATTTATCAAAACTGAGTAAGAGGTGGGGGATGACACAGCTCTAATCAGGTTGGTCATGTGGTTTGTACCAATTTGTGGGAGGAATAATCTCAACTATGTCCCAATTATTGCAGATCCTTATACTTTGTATGAATCTAAGCACAAGACCAATGACTTGGTGTTCTTCTTTTTTATGCTATGGATACACTCATGTATCATACCAATGGCATCATGTATCTGTCTCCCCTAGAGGAAACCCAACTGCTCTTCAGATAGTGATCTAGAGAGAAAAGGTTTAATACGATCACATAGCTAATCTTTGATATAATTTTATAGCTCAGATTACAGAGTGAGATCAGTTGAAAATCTCCAAAGAGATGAGGATTATTTACTTTAGGAATCATGGTGATAAAGGTGGAGTTTAAAGCTCCTGTAATAAATCCTCTTTTTCTTGGCTCTCCACCATTTCAAGTAGATCCTCCCCAACAATGTCAAATAACTCCTTGAAGAAATCAACTTTCTAGCCATCCGGGCTTGGACTTTTATCAACTTTAAAATTTGATAAAACTTTCTGCAATTCCTTCATGTCAACCGGTTTGTATAAAGCCTCTTCTTCCAAATCATTCATCATCTCTTTAAACAAAGAAACAACCTTGACTTGATCTCTAATTGGTGGTCCCAACTGATCTTTATAAAAGTTTTTAAAGTGGTTAAAGGAAACAATTTTTAAATTTTCCTGTCCATTGTGAGTCTGGCCCTCCTCATCTTTTAACTCCCAAATAAATTTACTATTCCTCCTGTAACTCGCATAATTATGGGAAAATTTTGTGTTTTGGTCTCCGTTGAGTAACCAAATGGCACGACTGTGTTGACGCCACTGTTCCTCTATTTCATGTAGGATTTTAATTATTTCTTGTTCCAATATCTTGAAGGACTGATCACCTAAATTAATACTAATGCAGTGGTCATATTTTTGAATTTTGGAGAAATCTCCTTTTCCAATTCCACAGGAACTATAATTTCAGATCCTTTTCTTTGCTTTGGGTTCTTGTTAGAGACTTTCAAATCCTTGGAGTTTCCAGACTAGTCTCTCCTTACCCCAAACCAACCTCCTGTAGATATTCGAGGTTGCTCCAAAGATTCTACATCAGCTTAATGAAATCATGGTTTGTGGACCACTGAGGATTAAATTTTAAAGGGAAGGATTTATAAATTGGAGGTGAATCAAGATGAAGTATAATTGGAGCATGGTCAGAAATGAATGGTAACTCAACCCATGCTCTATAAACTCCCACCGGTGCCAAAATATCTTCAGAAATGAATGCGTGATCAAGTCTCTTTGCTATAGAATATGTTCCATCTCGGCCATTTCGCCAGGTGGGCACCAAATTTCCAGGGACGATGTCAATAAGCTTGTTTCTGTGAAAATAATTAGTGAAGAAACCAACTAATGTCCCCAAGGTAGTCGTACCTCCCCAAATCTCACTAGATGAAAGAGTCAAATTTAAATCCCCTACTAGGACTAAATTCCTTAGGGACAATAGACAAGACAATTCAAGCCTTTCCCAAAGGCATTTTAGCTCCACACGGTCGATATTAAGAGTGAGATCTTCCTGCTCTTGGAAATCGGTGCACCTTATTAACATCCCACCAATAGTGAGATAGGGGACCAACTCAAATAAATTCTGGTCCCATGAAACTAATAAACCACTTGATTTACCTACTGAGTTTACTGTACAACAATGCCACTTTGGTCTAAGAATGTGAAATAATCTGCGTGATGTTCGGCATGAACTAAAGTCCTCACAGAAACAATGTTGGTCCAGAGCTTTGTCCAAGGACTCACACAGGCAAAGGCTATTTTTAGGATGCACACCCTTCTGATGTTTAGTGAGAGTAATAACATTATTTGGACCTAGCAAGGGCCTTCAAAGATCTAAGGGCCCCACCATCGGTAGTAGAACATGTGATAGGATCTAAAGCCTTCTCATCGGTAGCTTTCTTTCTAACACTACGATTTTTCACCGGTGAATGCTCAATGCCTAGCCCCCTAGACCAGGCAATCTCTTTTCCAACCTCCCCTACAGTAGATCTTGAGCCACTGACTTCTCCTTTTAAATGGCAGGATTAGTTTCCATTGTATACCCAATATATACGTATGGTACAGTAAAGAGGGTATCATTACCTTGTATGAACAGGATAAGTGAGTCAAGTACCGTAGAAAGATTTGAGTCCTCATATTCCGGTTCTCAGTAACCAGGAAGAGTATTAGTCAGATCTGTCTCAATATGACTAAACCTCGTTCTACTAGTGGCCACAGCTAGGAAGAGAGGCTCTTGGGACAAGCTAAAGACAATATTTTTGTTAGCTGATAAAACTTGACTGTCAGTTTGGTTCACAGGTTCCAAGACCCTATAATCATTCTGGGGATTAGTTAAAGGGTCAGGACCTCCAAAGGAACCTCCAGTATCCCCTGAAACACCAGACGCTTTAAAAGGTGGCGAGCCATCAACAACAGTAACTCGCTTAAGCCATCCTAAAGAATGAAAAACTTCTCTATCCCAAGCTGACAAACTATTATAAAAGGACGGGCAATAAGTTTGAATCTTACCTAGAACAAAATAAGAATTCTCTCGAAAGCTAGAATCGTCGCTAACAAAACCATAGAAGCCCGTATCCATATAATCATCAGGTTGAATGTAGTAATCCTTAATATATTCCCATGAATCATCACTAACCTCTTTGCCTTTTCACTCATGACGAAGATGAAGGTTGTGCTTCTACAATAGGCTGCAGTGAAAGTGGGATCCTAAGTAATAGTTAAGTGCAGTGAAACTACTACCTCTCATATTTCAAGTGTTATGATGGAGTCCTTGATGCCGTCCATTCCACCAAAGAGCCACATACCACCTTCCTTGAGCCATTTGAAATATTTTCATCATTAGTCATAATGAATTTTTTCTAGGGAGTCTCCAATGGATTTAAACACACCAACATTCCATAAAAACCATGTGAGCCAGTGTAAAAGCCCATATATGCCTTTGAGAAATATTTATTTTTTGGGTTAAAGAGTTTATCAATGACATATCTTCATTACAAAATGCTAGTTCCATTCACCAATATGAGTCTAGCAAGAATCTTTGCATATTCCATTATTTTTACGAAGCCAACCATCCTTTTGATAAGAAGTGAAAATCTTTGGGATCCTTCAATATCCGAGCCAAACCTTCTCAATCAGTGGAAAGTTTCTAAATCCCACATGTGTAGATATGAAAATATCTCTACTAGCCCACACAGAGCTATCCTACATGAGTCTTCTAGTCCAATTTCTGAGCTTAGAACCATTCTCTTTACCATTTTAGAATCTCTCCATTGTCTCCTACCTTTCTGTACATCTACACTACCAAGAGATTTCCGTCGAGGAGCCTGGACTTTTCCTTGACCAGGAATGTTTAGAAAACAAGACTTCAGAACCTGGTTATGACCACCTCGAGCGTCTTCTTATAGAGCTGGTAGATATGTGTCAAATGAAGGTGAAAGACCAGGATTAGAACTAAAACAGGGTTCCTTTGTTTTGGACAGTAAGATGAGTGTTCTAGAAGACAATAACTTAGAACTAGATAACAATCCTGAGGTGGTTGTATTTGTATTTACTTCACCTTCCTGCCATAAATCGTCCACTGGCTCACTCATTAAAGCATGTATCTCCACATTTATAGTATCCAGTCTATTAAGCTCCATCTAGAAACCACTTGGGAAACAATAAGGAAGGATAGCTAAAATCAAGGGTTGATATGACCCCACATCCCAAGGAAATAACAATATAAATGAAAGAGTGAAAGCATTAAGAATCGCCACTTGGTAAACTTTCTGAGAAAAACTCCGTTGTAAACTACGGATCTCTATAAGTAACTTTGAGAAATGGGTTTAGTTCCAAAAGAGACAAGACTCTAAGTATGGAAAAACTTGGTAGCTCTGAGTTCTAAACTAAACCCAGGTAGAGTTAAAGCGTGAACCTCAATGCATGGAGTCTTGAAGATAGTTAGTCACAAGAGGAGAAGTGTAAAGAGTGAAATTGAGTAATAGAATCGTAGACCTACAGGACAAAACTAATCTGTGGTAAAATTTGCCATGGTTACTCTGGTTAGAATCCAGGTACAAAGATTCAAATTCCATGGCTCTAGCGTCCTCTGCTCCCTAGATGCAAACATGCATTATTCTACATCCCATGTCGAGATATCCCCTTAGCAAAGTGCAGTGCAAGGTGTATACTTGATTGGGAGTACTTGTTCGTTAAAGTTAATTTTGTTAGTTTATGAATTTTGTTATTTGTATTAAAAATTCATTTATAGTTAAGGAGTAATAGTTTGGATAGGTGGAGTTTCGCCACTCCCTCTATTTGATTTCAATTTTTCATTGAGATATTTGATTGGTTATGATTAAAAGGGTAGACATCTCTAAGAATGAGATCTCTTATGGGTGTGTTTTTGGACGTCTTGGGCTTTGCTAAGTTATTGGTATATTTAGCTTGTGGGTTGTTGTATATACTCTTGGGTTATAATGGCAGTCAATTGGTTGGATTCCAAGCCTAACCAGAATCATTTTGATGAGTTATTGATTCCTATGGTTAAAAAATATAGATTCCATTTATATATAAATGTGTGTTGGTCCATAATGAGAAAACACATTTCTAAAATATTTGAACTTTAATCAAAAGAATAACAACAAAATATTACACCAGATTACCATGTAGATCTCAATTTCAAACTAGTGTCACACTGCAACCTTCCTAACCTTTTGAAGCTTCAAAACTATGTTGATCTTGGGAATCTTCTCTTAATGTTTTTCAAACACAAAACAAAATTCTAAAGGGTGGAAGTAATCCCTTACCATGTTAGGATGTTTGATAGACCAATTCGGTCTGGGTGGACATTAATCATCATCATCCTCTATCCCTCATCGGAACAACAATCTCTATTATTGTATATTAAAATATTTGTAATTTTACATATATATTCAAAATTTAGAGTGTGTGTGTTATGAGTGTAGGTTTTCACAGTTTGTCCTTAATGGTCATTGATATTTTTGGATTTAAACAATGTCAGAAATTTTGAAACATCCAATGGCTTCAAGTGGACACTCCATCCATCATTTGGGAAAAGAAATAGTAATGATGTTAGAAATGAATGTTGATGTATACCTTTTAAAGAAGATTTGAGATCAGGCCGTTAAGAGAATTAAATAAATAAATTAATGAATTAATAAAATAGTCTAAAAATGTTATTAAAATGTTAAAAGTAGAGTAAAATAGATGCTTTTTATGGAAAACAATAAAGGTAGACTTTTTTATGGGAGAGAAAAACAATAAAAGGGAATTTTTTATGGAGGAAAAACAATGGGGGTTCAATTTCATCGTGGTGTAGCACTATTGATTCTTTCTCTAGATTGAGAGTTTATAGAATCCATGGTAGTAGTGTTGTTTCCCATCCTTCTATTTGCTTCTTTTTCATTGAATTGGAATTCATTTTGTGTGTTATTCATTTTGAAATTTCTATTCATCGTGGATCATTGAGATAGTTGTTATTATTTTTATTATTAGAATTAATGTAACGTTCTGTTAGAATTTAGGAAAAATTTGCATCCACACTTTCTAAAGAGTTGTCCATTTCTTTAAAGGAAACATGTAGGTCTATTCTTTGACAAAAATTCCTAAACAATTTTCAGTCTAGTCGTGTAACTGTTTTCCAGCTTGATCATGCAATTTTTGTTAGAAAATGTGGATGGAAAATTTGTTGTTGGGTATCATAGGTTCTTAAACTACCTATTTTCCCTCTTTTTGAAAATGAAATTTTGGTTTGATACGGTCTTTTCCATCTTTGTCAGCATTATGCATAGGGGGATTATTACTTTTCTAGTGACCTCTTTGGATTTGATTTCCAATTTAAAATGGCATATGCAATTTAAAGGTATCATTTTCATGTGCTTCACATTAAAAGTGTATGTTCTTCACTAGAAAACATTTGATTATGAAACCCTTATTCATAGAATGCTGACAAGAAGGATTCCATAATGCATTCCACTACTATGCTTATTTGGTATGATGTTCTTAGTGCCACTTCAAGACCATGTGTTATTGCTAGTAAAGGAGTGTGGAGTTCTTAAGGGGATAATTTTGGAGTATACAAATAATTTTATAACATTTGCCTGTTTATCTTATCTTTGGTTAACATTGACTGAGTCTCCTTTTAACGTCTAAACCCTAATGGATATGTATAAATATATCACCCTCCTCATTTATAAGTCATTAACTTGAGTTGTTCATTGATAAAATTCCTAAGGGAATCTTTTCTATAACATGCCTCTCTTGAGTACATGTGTTTGGGTTATGTATGACTTCTCTCTCAAGCGCACTTATGACTCTTGAGTGCACTGTGTAATGGGTTCATCTCTCTTGTGATCATTGTTGATTGTTGATATAAATATCTTGTGTTTTACTTGATTGGATAGAGTTTTTTGAAGTGTTCACCATAGATTTACTATCTCTTTGTGAATTTCAACATGGTAGATCTAGTGTAGACTCTTCATTCTCTATCCAATGTTGTTTTAGGGTTGTTTCATGTCTAAAACTGGGGATTTTAGCATTTTTTTGGACAATAATAGATTTATATGGTTTGTTGTCCTCCTTTTTTGGAAGTTTTTGGTTGTTTCAATGGATTTAAGGGAAGTTTATTATAGATTTGTGCCTCTTTATAGGGTAGCACACTCCTATTTCCCCCACTTCAATCCAAAATGGTACAAGTTTTTAGGGCACTACTTAGATCTTGTGAATCCATGGATGGAAAATGTTGTTTTCCTTGTCTCAATGGGAACACCTATCATATTAATCAAATTAAAGTGTTACTTCAAAACAAGAAATTATAGATCTATTTGGAGAAACAACTTCCACCCAAAAGTTATGACAACTATGACCTGATGTGTTAAATAAAGATGAAGCCTTAGGATTGGTAACTCTTTATGTGGAATTAGCTAGTCTTCACACTATTGAGAGGGATGGATTCCCAATGCTCAACAATGGGGATTAAACCCAAGGATGAGGCCCGATTAGACTCATACCTGTTTGATATGGAATAATCCTCTACATAAATGGTCCAACAACAGTTTGATGCAATTTAGGAATTAGTTAAATGTTTCTTCTACTTTTTTTTTTATGTGTTTTGCATGTAGGTAATTGATACAGAAATAAAACTAATCTAAATAGTTTGAAGAAGTTTATTACTAAAGGATAACCCTCAGGAATAGTAAATTAAAGTAACCAACAACTTTGAGATCTCTAAGAAATAATTCTACTAAGAAAAGTGTGACTACGACATAACTCTCAGGGAACAAAAACTATTCTAATGTAGAAAGAGGAAACCTCTTCTCCTAGAAGATAACTCTTGGAAATAGTGGCCAGAAATAACCTTGAAACTGTAATTTTGTTCTTCTAAGAAATAATTCTATAGAAAGATATAACTACCAAGATATTCCTAGGAAACACACAACATTTTTCCATCTACTCCATCAATAAATACAAAAATAATTCTACAATGATTAATGTATCAAATATGAAACCATGATTACAAAAAGTTGATAAACTAATTAATAAAACAATACTAAAGATAACACCTAGCAATTTATACAATAATACAAGATAACTTAGCAGAATTCAAATCCTTACTAGACGTCTATTGAATTTAACTCAGGACAAAATAATCCAAAATGGAAGCTAATCTGTGGGAAAATATTCATCCACAGTGTTCCTTGACTCCAAATTGAGTTTCTAAATTTATCTTTGAAATAGTTCCAAAAATAAGAACTAATACGCAGAAAAATATTCATCCACAATGTTCCTTGACTCCAAAATAGTTTCTAAATTAATCCTTGAAATAGTTCTCTACTTACAATCCTCCTGAAACTACTCTAGATATCAAAGGCCCCTTTACTAAGAGATCGATCTCTTTATTTATAATATAAAAAATAATTAACCTAATTATGGAATAAAAAAAATGGCTATGTAAAAATCCATGCAATATACTCATGTGGTATGCATCTTTAGTGAACAAAATTCTTGATAAAACAACCATGCAAAAGGCTATGCATCAGGCACATCTCCATTTGAATAAAAGCTTCAATTCATGCATGCTCAACCTCATAAATCTTTCCTTGATTAAATAATTCAACATGCTGTTCTTTCTTTAGCAATATCATGCATGAATCTTTAATTTTATTTTCTATTTTAGGCACAAAAAAATCCAGTTGAGTTGTTGTTCTATATTTAATAATTATCCACTACTAAAATTGGAATGGTCATGCACCCAATCAACAATCATTCTATCTCTTCTCTCATGCTTTTGTTTGTTAGCTGATAGAAATCTACTAGTTTGCAACATACAACATTGAAATCTTTCTCATCATGTTATATTATTTCCCTTGCCTATACCTAGACCATACAATTCTATATTAGGACTAAGAATATATTCTCGTAACAATTTCATCAAATAAAACAATCCATTGATCTTAAAAAAAAATATTCGAGTCACTTCCCTGATGTTGATTTCCTTTATTGCAAAAATATGAAAGAAACAATGAAGAATTAAGGAAAACTCATAACTACAAAGTTACAAATCTTGATGATACCTTTCCAACAGTATAAGGAATTCCCTAGATGGATTTTAGAATCAAAATTTATCATGAAAATATTGAAATAATATTTTTCTCATTGCGGGTTTCCCTATTGTTGAATTTCTATTTGACCATTGGCATGCTATATCATATTCATTGGGATTAATGAAACACCATGTTCTGTATATTACAAAAACATAAATGAAAACCCCAACCACCAACGATCAACATTGGTGGAGACGTCTGTACAATAATGATGTGGCCAGTGAGGTAATCAACTAACATGGAAAGTGACATGAAATAAATGAAATACAAAAAGTGACATGGTAGGTGACGTGGAAAAATATGTGGACCCATACAATCGTCAAAGCAGAGACAATTCATGTAGAAAGCTTCAACGATCAATATTCATCTTTGTTCACGATCGAACGATTGAGATTTATTGAAATCGAAAAGTGATCCATATTGGATCATTATATTATTTTTAATCTATCTTGATGCTTTTAGGGTGGAAAAAATTGGAGGAATCAACTTGCAGGGCCATTTTAGTGGCAGGTCCCAGTTTTGAAAATTGGGGTCTGGAACCTTTTGGGGCCATTTTGAGGCATCAAATGACCTTTTTGGGGTTAAAACTTTCCTATCACAACTCGAACCATGTGACATTATTATACACTTGTATACCTTTCCAATGGTGCATATAATGCATCAATCAAAGTTCATATGCAAACGTTATGCCTCCTGCAATTTGACCTACCATGTTGACCACCATGGTATGAGAGGATGCCACGTCAACCCCGTTACTTATGCATATGGGGTTATTCATGTATGCAATTTCAATAATATTCTAGAAGGTAAAAAAACCTATCATAATGGAGGGTTGAGGAAGTAAAAAACCTACCCCTAGAAGGCTATCAGACTATGTTAATTACTGGGCCACTAGGAGGATAAGGGGTTCCATTATTTTGCATTGTATATTTTTACATAGCTGAGCAGAACATCTAAGATTGGTATTATGTGAACATAACAAAGGAGGATAGATTCTTTAGTATCCATACATGCCATAGTTCAAAAGAAGCTCCACAAAGTGCCTCTTTTTTGGTACCTGCATCATTTCTATACTAGAGAAAAGAGAGTAGAGCAATCTCACCTTCTAGTTGGGTTTTCTCTCGTATTGGGTTTCCGAGGTCATATCTTGTGTTTATTTGTGGATGGTGTGATTGTATTTTACTGTTCTCTATTTTTTTCATTTTATCTATTTCATGCATAAGCAAAAAAATGGTAACTAAATATTTTGGAGAGCTAAAGGAAAAATAACCTTAATAGTAAAGATTTTAGTATTTTATTAGATCTATTGTGATGAGTGGAATGCCCACGATATTTTACGGATCATATTGGTATTAGAGAGGGTTTTTATTTTGGGTATTTTTGGGAAGTTGCAGGATCTAGGAACCAACTTAACAAGAAGTCATAGAAACCCTAGCCATGGCGGATGAGTCTGTTCATAATAGCCCTCGAGATCCAACATAAGAGAGATTTGAGCGGTTGGAAGAACAAGTTGTCGACATCAGGAACAACATGAACCTCCTCATGGTGACTCTAGCAAGCAAGATAAAACCATTCAAAGATGATGGAGGTTCTAACTTAGAGATTTGATCGGAGGGGAAATTGGGAGATTGAAAATACTCATGAAAGGAGTCATGGAAAGAATACGAGAAAGAGAAGTCGAGTTCGAGTGTTTTTTATGCTTCACGGTCCCTATTCAAGTTGGAAGAAAATGTGGAAATAAAGCCATACCAAGGTGATATCGATGCATTAAAACTGAATCATTGGTTGCAACAACTAGACGTTTATTTTAGTGTTCACCATATAGATGAAGGGAAGAATATTTCATTTGCTAGTTTTTGTTAGGGACCTAACCTACCTAACCCTTCACATGGGTAGAATAATATATTTTAAATGTAATAAAGATCAACATTAGTTAATAAGTCTTATTTAATAAATGTGAACAAGTCAATGTAAGAAGACCTAATAGAAGCTTCCACTTATAGAAAGATCTTCCTGTATAATGTTCTTTAGAAGATAGAATTAGTATAAATAAGAGTAGGAGACATGATAAATCTTTGTCTTGAGAATTATTGTAATAGATCCTTTCTCTACTGAAGGTTTCCCCCTCAAAGAGGCAAGTGAACATTGATTTATGTCATTAAAGTTATCATTTTGGGGGTTGAGTTCTCTACATTTTGTTGTTCCACTGGTAGTTTCTGCAGTATTTATGTTTTCTTCTTATCATAATAGATCTAGTACCTAATAAGTGGTATCAGAGAACTTTCTTTTGCATAAATTGTGGGATTTTGTTTTCATGGTAGAGATGTGTATTGTCGGTGTCTTTAAAGAATAGATAGATGTCATTTAGTGAGTAAAACTGCGGTGGGGAAGCATACACACAAGGAATATAAATGATTTCATGGGGTTACTTAAAATAAATGTTTCACCTTGTTGGAAACCTCTGTAACCCTTGTTGGTACCCTTCGAGTAGTATCACATCAAATAGAATATATACATGGATAACACTCCCACACACTAGCAGGTATATTGGGAGTCCCCTAGGTCTTCTAAAACCATCTCTAGATTATATGATCAACCACTTGACCACTATAGTGACACCAAGAACAACACTTGGGAAGATACTCTCTAGTACCTAGGTAATCTTGTAGTACAGATAAGGGTACGATTGATCCTCCTTAGTTGGTTTCTTGAGATAATGGGTCAAGTACTATTGTTCGAACCTACATGTATATAGGAGATCTATAGAATAGGGAAAACCCTTTTCTGTAGGAACCCTGAAAACCTTAACCCTTGGGACATGAATAGAACTAAAAAAAGAAAAGAAAAAGTAGAGATCTACTTTCATGCAACCCTGCCTCTTGCATTCTGGTTGCAACATGCCTACACAATTTTTCCTGTTAACAATTTGGGAAAGTTGTCACTGTAAGATTCTTCAGGCCAACACCCTTACTTGGGACCTATTCCATTTGATTCCTCTTTCCTTCCTAATTCTTTTGGTAACTATCATTTTTAATACTTTTTTTTTCGTGGAACCGGGCCCCTTCTCGAAACCCTTATTTGGGACCTATCCCATTGGATTCCCCTTTTCTACCTGATCGATGTGGTACTCATTACTTGTCAAAAATTTTCTTTACGACCCCACCCAACCTTCCCAACACCCTTATTTTCCACCTATCCTATTTGATTCCTCTCTTTTCCCCATTTGTCATGATAACCCTCACATGTAATTTTTTTTTAGTGTAGACCCTCCTACCCATTTTTTCCTCTGCCCAAATGGAAACCACCTGATCCTAAGAACTCAATACCTTGATTTTTGACAACATCCAAAACAAGGACATCACAAATCTTATTTCCAACATTAGCAAGATCAATTCCTTCATTCATATCCTCTAGGACCAATGTGCCAACATCAACGACATCAAAGACACACTCAACCAATTAATGGGCCACTCCCTGAACCCTACCTCTTTTGAATAACCTTCCTATAATGAAGACATTGAATCTTCCCATTTCTAAGGTCCTCATTCCAACCACCTTCCGTAAGACCTATGTATTCCTAGGATTTAGGTGAACAAATTTCATGGCTTGGATCCTAGAGGATGGGTCACTTAAATGGAACATTATTTCTCTTTGCATGGAATTACTGATGAGTTATCCAAAATTTGTTACAATATCCTCCATATGGATGTGAAACACTGGCAATGGTGGAAATGGTGTAGAAAGGCATACCAAGGGTATTTTTCTTAGACACAATTTTTTGCATAGATTTATGAACACTTTAACTCTGACACCCACCATTTATATCGTTTGACCAAGTTGAAACAGTTTTGGATAATGGAATACTTTATCACCATATTTGAGCACTTTCCTTTCAGAATGGAGGGCATGTTAGATGCATTCTTTCAGGAATGCTTTATCAGTGGTATAAAAGATGAAATTTGTTCCCACATCATAATGACACGCCTCCATATTTGGTTGGAAGATACTCAATGAGCCAAGGAATCACAAAAAATTGTCTCCTCCCAGACTAGAAAACCCTCCTTTCTTCCTCACCTTAAACTCACCAATCCTGCCCCTCCTACAACTACCCTCAAGATACAAAAATTAACCCGGGTAGAAATGGTTGAATGCCAACTCAAGCATATTTTCTATAATTGTGATGACAAATATTTTATAGGGAACAAGTGTAAGGAAAATAATATTTTTATGGCCATGTCAGAGGATGTTTATGAAGAGGAGGCAGATGTTTCCCTTGTGGATGAGCTACCACCAGTAGCCAATATGACTCCACCCTCTGATCCACCAAAAATTGAGTTGATGATTTCATTGAATTCCCTCACTTTCTTTTCTACTCCCCAAACCCTCAAGTTAATTGGTTACATTAAGAATCATAAATTCATCATCCTCATTGACAGTGGAAACACCCATAATTTTATTAGTTTCCACATTACCTAAGAAATCAATTTCTATATATGTGTAGTAAATAATTTTGAAGTCACAATTATCAATGGAGGTTCCATGACATGTGGGGGATGTTGGGAAAATGCACAGCTCCAAATTGGTCAATATCACATGAAATATCATATGTTTTCTATTGACATGGGTGGTTGTGACATTGTGCTTGGTGTGGAATGGTTACACACTCTCAAACCCATTCTCATGGATTTTAAAGAATCAACCATGAAAATCCAAAAGGAGGGACAATAGTATGAGTTCCAAGACATCACAATAGGCTCCCCTTAGATCATTAGGTACCATTAAATGGAAGAGCTCCTAAAAAAGGTCATTCTAGAATTATCTCCCAACTCCACTCCATTCAATCCATTGTGACACCCTCTGTGCATCTAGACCTCCAATCTATACTCTCCCAACACCAAGCTATTTTTACCACTTCCCAGGACTTCTCCCTTCCCATGACATCCATGATCATTTCATTCCTCTCATACCTTGAATTCTTCCTCCCAATGTTCTCCCTTATCATCATCCCTTTTCCTAGAACAATGCAATTGATAAAATTGTTCAATAATTTCTCAAAGAGGGTGTTATCCATCCTAGTATTAGACCTTATTCATCTCCTTTGGTCATGGTACTCAAGAACGAAGGCACTTGGCACATGTGTCTTGATTTTTTCACCCTCAAAAAAATCACAATCAAAGAAAAATTTCCCATTCTTGTTATTGATGACCTATTGGATGAATTGAGTCGTGCTCATCACTTCATCAAACTTTATCTCCATTATGGCCACCTTATCTAGGAGGATCCAAAAACACTCACAAAGGTCTAGAAGGATCTAGAATGCTCACAGAGGTCTAGGAGGATCCAAAAAAGCTCCAAATTTGAATGTCTCAAATGCTCTCTAAAAGTACATCATTCTATAGAGCTCGGTGGTAGATTTCCAATGCCACAAAAATCACCTCAAAAAGAGTTCATATGCTTACGTTATAGCCAGTCAAAGTTTAGGTCAAACCATGAAAAATTCAAAGTCAAAGGGGTCAAGGTGACACGTGGAATTCCTGTACATACCATAAGAGGATGACATGGAAACACCCCAAAGTGCCACATGGCATATCATATGTCCAACCAAGCAGGTGATTGGGCAACCTGTGTGGCACAGGTGGACAACTTACAGTTGGACACATGGAGAACATAGACCAATGAGAGGATACCATGTGGTATCCTCCCATTGGCCATTTATAGATAAGGTAATTTAAAATTTTATTGGGAGTCCAAAGTGTTAGCGTTAGAAGTCACTCCTGGATTGTGATAGGAGCAGAGCCCAATGCCCATCAGTTTATGTCATGAACAAAATTAATGGGTGATCAAATGGGTAGAGACCCAGGAAGGTATCATTCTAACTCAGGGACCAGGCCTGGTATGTAAAGAACAAAGAGGTCTTGATCTAAATTTCATTAGTGAGTTGATTGTAAAATGAGCAGGTGGAAAACTTGGTGAGATGAGTGAGCAAGACTGCTTCGGGCATCAGACCTTTCAACATCTTGAGGAAGAAAAGATCAGAATGCAAGATCCTCTTGGTTCTGAGCTTTGGGCAACTTAAGGGTGACTTGACTGGATCCTCCAATTCCAAATCATTCAGCATTGAAAAAATGCAAGAACTGATTAGAGACAATGCAACTATTACAGTTATCCAACCTACATCATCCTATAACAACGCAACTCGACTGGATCCTCCAATTTCGAGCTGTTCTAACACAGTGTAAACAAAGAGATGGAAAGAAGCTGACATTCATAAGGCAAGAAGTCTCAAGTGCCAATACATAACCAGAGAAACCAGTGCTTCGTTAAAACTTTATAATCGGGAGCCCAGCTCAACCACTGATCATTTACAAAATGGAGAAAATGCCTACATATACTCAAAACAAAACAACAACAGCGAAAACAAGACACTGCATTAAAAACATTGCGTCTGCATGTCTTCTGGCAGTCCGCGTATGCAGACTCTGGACAATTGTGCACTTATGATAGATGCAATCAGAGTCCTGACTGTCCTACATATGAATCGACATGCTTTTAATCCTTTGCCAGAATTTTCCATTATGGCGGAGACGATGTTTAACCACCTACAACAACTTCAATAACTGCTTTCTTGGGATCAGGAACAATCTAGGTCAACTCTACCCTCTGGGACGTGGAAGTCTTCTCATGATGCCACCTGGATCAGCTGAACGGTCTAATGGATAGGTCATGGAGGATCTAGCATGCTTGACGTGGAACGGGGAAGGGAGTGATCATGGAAACAAAAAGGGTGAGGCACATGGAAATAAGAAAGGGCGAAGGTGACGGGATATGATGGTAATGGGGGACACATTATTTATGGGAGGCTGACATGGAAGGGAACGAGAAAGATGTTAGAGGATGAGGAGGGGCCAAAGGGAACAGGCCCCGTCACGCGGTCAAGTGGAGAACATATGGGAGGGGAGGAAGCGGTAGAGGAGGTGACACGATAGGAAGAGGGCCCCACATCAATACCACACCATTCCAACACCGCCCCCCCCCTTTATTAAAGACAGAATGGCAGAGGGGGTGCAGAATCACTTGAGCGTTGTTGATCTGGGTGCCTCAATCTCGACCATTTGAGAGATGCATGCCCAATTCTAGACCCCCCCCCATTAAAGGCAGAATGGCGAGGGGGCTCCAGAGTGAAACCTTAGCTGCAGATCTAGGTGGGCAGATCTCGATCGTCTGAAACTTCCTACTCATTAAAAGGACGTTCCCACCCTCTAAACTTTGGAAAAATGGGTTTTCCAGATTTCTTTCTTTTCCCAAGGGGACGCTTCTTTCAGGAGAGCACCCCTTACGTGATTATGTGCTAACATTAGGCTCCATGGGGGATGGCATGCCCCCTACGGGCTGCCGAGAACTCTTTTGCAGCGTCAGTGTCTTGTTGTTGGGCTATGGAGTCACTATTTAAAACCTTAAAGAAAAACAATATATACAACCACAGATGAGCCATGTCCGGCTCAAAAAAAACATCTTTTTAGAAAATGCCCATTCACAGGGCCATTGAAAACTTCTTGATCCTTCAAATCTCACAACCTGTAGGTATTATTTGAAAATACTTCAGCTATTTTGAAGGGCCTGACCCATAGGGCTTCAAATTTGTTGTGTTTTCCCTTGTCTTGTTTAGGAGCATCCCATTTCAGCACCAGGTTTTCTATCTGAAATTCTTCCTTCTTGGCCTTTTTGTCAAAAGCCTGCTTGATATTCTGCTGATGATCCTGAATTCTGTTCATTACCTACTCTCTGGCCTGCTGGACCTCTACCAGTTGATGAATTCTTCTGATCATATCATCAGGCTCTTATTGATAATCTTGGAAGAACTTTGCTACAGGAAAGGCTAGCTGAGAAGGGAAAATAGCTTCTGCTCCATAAACCAATTGGAAAGCGGAGATACCTATAGATCTCTTTGTGGTCACTCGATCGGCCCATAGTGTGAATTTCAACTTTGAATCCCAGGCCTTTTTGTTGTCCTCCAATAGTATTTTGATGATCCTTATCAGGCTTTTGTTGGAGGACTCTGCTAAACCATTGCCCTGGGGATAGTATGGGGTGGAGTGAATCAGTTTGATCCCGAATTGCTCACAGAACTTGGCTAATGGCTCAGCCTTGAAAGAGGCTGTGTTATCAGTCACAATCTTGTTTGGGCAGCCAAATCTTGTGATGGGGTCTTCTAGGAATCCAATGATTACCTTGTGGGAAGCACTCCTGGTGGGAATAACTTATATCCACTTAGTAAAGAAATCCATGGCAGTTAGGATCCATCTATGCTACCTACTGGAAGCAGGGTGGATTTCTCCAATAAAATCTAGGCCCCATTACTGGAAGGGCCCTGAAATGACTACAGGCTTTAAAGGTAGAGATTTAAGTCGTTTCTTTCCTGGAAATATTTGGCATTTGATGCAGGCTCCGACCTTTTTGCATACGTCAGTGAATAGGGTGGGCCAGTAGTACACAACCCTGAGGATTTTGTAGGCCGTGGTCTTCCAGAAATGATTCCCTCCACATAGGCTACTGTGAAATTCAACAATGATTCTCTCAGCCTCTTGTGGATTCATACATTTCAAAAGCACCCCCAGGGAGTCTTTCCAATATAAAACTTGATCGATAAGACAGTATCTGACTACTTTGAGCTTCAGATCTCTTGCCTTGTTTCTTTGCAGGCCATCTGGAGGCCACAACTCTTGCAGAAAATATATGACATCCTTATACCAAGGACATTGAGCCAATGGGGGTTCTTCTTGGGGGTCTACATCAGACAGCTGATCCTCCTGATTTCCTGAACATTCATTGATGAGACTTACCCCCAAATCTTTGTAATTTGCTTCAGCCAACAGCTTGGCTAAACCTTGACCTTTGATTAATTTGGTAGGCCTTATTTCCAAGTCAAACTCAAGGATCTTGGCTATCCACTTACTCCCCCTCCCATCTATATCAGGCTGAATAAGAATGTCCTTAACAGCGACAGAGGGGACATTGGCAATGATCCTCGACTATAGGACATAGGTTCTAAAGGATTTGAGAGCCTTTACCAAGGCATAGGCCTGCTTCTCCATAATGTTGTACCTGAACTCAACATCCCTTAGAGCTCTGCTAAAATAGGCAATAGGATGTTCTTGCCCAGCCTCATTTTTCTGTAATAAAACAACATCCACCATGTCAGATGAGGCAAAGGAAAGAATAAGGAAATCCTTTGAGTAATCGGGACTGATAAGCACAGGAGGTTCTGTCAAGGCCTTTTTTATCTACTCAAAGGAATTTCGAGCTTCAACGGTCCACCTCACTTCATTTTCCTTTCTCAACATGGTTGTTATAAGATTTACCACCTCAACAAAGTTAGAAACGAACCTCCTTAGAAAATTAATCTTACCAAGGAAAGACTGGACTTATTTCCTAGATCTTGGGATTGCCAAGGCTTGGATTGCTTCAACTCTACTAGGATCAATTTTGAATCCTTCTGCTGATACTATGTGGCCCAATAACTTTCCCTCCTTCATGGTGAACAAAGATTTTTTGAGATTCAATGAAAGGCCAAAACTTCTGCAATTCAGAAAAAATTTCCAGAGATGACCACAGTGTTCTTTATCAGATTTGGAAAAGACTGTTATGTCGTCCAGATAGATGACCACAAACCTATCCTTTTCCCCAATGAAAGCTATGTCCATGGCACGTTGAAACATTGCCCCTACATTCATCAACCCAAAAGGCATTTTAGCGTACATGAATGTGCCCCATGGAGTGGTAAATGTCGTCTTTTCCTTGTCCTCAGGCAGAATAGAGATTTGATTGTAGCCTGAGAAGCCATCAATCATGGAAATCCTGGATGCTCCTGTTACCCTCTGCAATATATGTTCCATCTTTGGTAAGGGGTAATTGTCCTTCAGAGAGCTCCTATTCAGGTTTCTAAAATCCATGCAGAGTCTAATTTCTCCATCTTTCTTCCTTACAGGGACCAAGTTGGCCGCCCACTCTGAATATCTCAATGACACGATGATCTAGGCATGTATCAGATTCTTCACTGCTCTCTCCATGATAGGCAATAACATAGGATTGATTTGTCTTAGCTTCTCCTTACATGGATTTGCCTCCTTTTTCAATGGGATTTTATGCTCAATGACAAAAATGTCATAAGTTTTGAGATCTTCATAGGTCCAAGTGAAAACATCAACAAACTCCCTCAATAGTTCAGTGTATTCATCCCTCTACTCCCTTGTCAGACTTCTTGACAATCTGACAAACTTGGGTTCATTCTCGGTGCCAATGTTTCACTGAGTAGTATCAACCTCACCCTCTGAGATTTTCCCTTTCAATGCCACATCATTCCTATCAAAAAGTATTTCTAAAGGAACCAATCCCCTTGGAATATGATTGTTGGGTAGTTGCACAATGTCACGCTCTGCAATCTTACTCATAAAATTACCACCATCAATCTTTCCTTCAGAAACAGAGTCTTGGTCAATATGAATTTCTGAAAATTCTTCAACAGTCTCCAAGAATATTTTGATCTCAAGATCATCCTCGAACACCTTCCAATGTTTGACATTGTCAGGTATGGATGGCCTGTATTTTACTTCTACATCATATCTGAATTTGGGTGGCAAGGGAACTTTGAAATTGCTTGTTGATGTAGCCAAGGAATCTGCTACTGTGCTCTTCTCTCTTCGAATGAAGGAAATATTAAATGATGAGAAGAAATTGTCGTTTAGGTCCCATACCTCATTTCTGTAACTCCTCAGTCGAGGATGCTTGGCCTGATAAGCATTTATGATCTGCTGGACTACCAATTCTGCATCTCTGAACACTGCTACATCTTGAATTCCCATTCCCTTTGTAGCTCTTAATCCTAGAACAAGAGCTTCATATTCTGCCACATTGTTGGTTGTTTCAAATTCTAGCTTGTATGACAGAGATATGGTTTCCTAAGCAGGTGACACGAAAAATACTCCGGCACTAGCACCTTCCCTGGAAGAGGCTCCATCAAAAAACATTTTCCAGACGGAGGTGATGGGGGAAGAAAATTCATGAGAAGTGGTGGGCTTCTTTCTGAGTTTTAGAAGAGGCCCGGGAGCACTAGTGAGCTGTAGTAGACTGGAACCTAAATCAGTATCAAGGGAAAAGATAGGATGGTTGGTAGGGTTGGCTTCATCACTGATTATATAGGCCAACTGGGCTTCTCTGTATAGTTTCCTATGTTCTCCTCCGAACACAGGAATAGTAGCATAGGTCAGGTCCATCTACAGAGCTCCCCCCAGTCCTTTTATCCAAGATCTTGATAACAACATACCAAACTTGAGGGGGACATCAACCACTACAATGTCCATA